>CAUYSK010011971.1:0-33758 GCA_963575035.1 Avahi laniger | reverse complement strand
TCAAAGAACTAAAAATAGAAATACCATTTGATCCAGGAATCCCACTGCTAGGCATCTACCCAAAGGAAAAAAAGACATCCTATAATAAAGACATCTGCACTCAAATGTTTATAGCAGCACAATTTACAATTGCAAAGATGTGGAAACAACCCAAGTGCCCATCAATACATGAGTAGATTAATAAAATGTGGCATATGTATACTATGGAATACTACTCAACTACAAAAAGTAATGGTGATCTGAAACCTCTTATATTATCCTGGATAGAGCTGGAGCCCATCCTTAGAAGTGAAGTTTCACAAGAATGGAGAAACAAGCACCACATGTACTCACCATCAAATTGCTATTAACTGATCAACACTAAGGTGCTCACATGAAAGTAATATTCTTCAGGTTCTGGTCAGGTGGGAGGGGGATGGTGGGGGTGGGGTAAACCCACAACTGATGGGTTTGGAGCACACTGTATGGGGGAAGGGCACACTTGTAGCTCTGGCTTGGGCAAAGCCAAGGCATTATATGTAACCAAAATGTTTGTGCCCCCGTAATACTCTGAAATTTAAAAAAAATTGGAAAAAAAATAAATGAATTATTCAATCAACATGAATCTCTCAAACGTATTTTTGAGTGAAAGAAGTCACACACAAATGAACATACAAGTGTATGATTTCTTTATATAAGGTTCAAAACAGGCAAAATTGATCCATGCTGCTAAGAGTCAGGGTAGTGCTACCTTTGGGAAAGAAGTCATTGGAAGGCAGCATGATGGGACCCCTGAGTTGAGGTAATATGTTTTTAAAATTGTTTTTATATTTTAGATAACAACTGTTAGTGTACAGAAGGTAACATCTATTTCTTTTATTTAAATATTTTCTTTCTATATTTTTTTCTTTTTATTCAGTCCCCATAGGGACTGCCAAAAATTGCCAGTGCCGACTATATTGCAAGTCATCGTGGTGGGGTATTGGGAAAAGTTTTCAACTAGCAATAATTGTACCTTGGATAAACCTCATTGGCTATAACACTGCCACTGCGCAAAGCTGGTAATATCTATTTCTCGAGGGGCATGTTGGTCCACCTAATGTGTTCACCTTGTTAACAATCATCCATCTGTATTCCTATGATTTATTTTCTAAGGCAGACCAAAACATGAGGTATAACCCACAGTTACAGCATAACTAGAAAGCAAAAATGCTACCAACTTTGAGTTAACACATAAACAGGGAAATACATACTCAAATCTAGCAAAGACACATCTGGAGGCATGTTCCAATCTAACAGGGAGATGGATGGGACAAGAAAGGAGCAGAGCGGGCCTAGAGCAGTGGGCAGATAGAAAATCATCCTTGCAAAAATAACCTTCTGTTCTGAGTGGGGGATTATGAAAACAAGTCTGGGACAGAGAATACCGGTGCACTGGTTGCTGTGGAATCTAATAAAAAGAATTTGACTGGAGAGAATCAGAGGTGATAGTCTCAGGAAAGGGTTCATCGAAGTGTTGACTTAAATGGTGGCAGCTCCTCTAAGAAACAAGGTAGTAAAGGGAAAAAGGAAGGAAGTGGGGAAAATTAAATTGTATTCAGAAACAAAAGAGAATCACGAAACGTTAAGAAGACCTATCAACTTCTCCCCCAAAGATTCCTATTATTAATGAAACTGCACTACACTGTACTAACAGTAGAGGGTGACCTGGAGCTAAGAAACCTAGTAAGTCACAAAATTTCACATTACTGTTTCGGCTGCTTTAGGGAAACAGACATGACCGAATGAATACAAAGCTGTAGATGTGATCCACTGAAGCCACCGACAGCTAATGCGTATTGTCTCCAAAACAAGAACAACAAGAAGCACGTCAGTAGCAGCAAGGAAGCAGAAGAGAACTGTAACACTATGCTCCAAACCGAATCAAGCATTCATGAATTGACGGAGTCATCTTTTTTTTGTGGAAGGTAGCACGTGAGCTGTTTTATCAGTCCGCTTCCTGCCAGTGGAATTTTGGAAGTCAGACAGCCTTCTTCCATTTTGTACTTTCCCCCTTTTAGTTCACGTAGCATTATTTCTCTAAAACTTTGAGGGTGTTCTGCGGATTTCTTGGAGATTCACTCTATTAGACAAAAGCCACACCTACCGATCCTTTTTAGACAATCGCTTCTCTGTTTTGGCCCCCTGCTGAGACATTTGAGGGACAACCCATTAGAGGACAGGTCAAGCATACCTTTACCTTCCTGGGGGACCCTCTAACAATTTGCTCTTTCCATGGTATGTCTGCCACAGTAATGCAGTAATTGATGTAAAAGACAGGCAAAAGAAGGTAAAAAAAATAGGAATCTTTAAAGAAGAAAGGAGAGAATAACTTAATATTAAAATGATTTCATTTTAAATTGCTCTCATTCTTGAGCATAACAAGGGAGCTCTCTTTAAAGCAGGTGTGGAAGTGCAGGCGTTCCCCGAGGGTCACTCAGACCGTGACGCTAGACTGGCTAAAGGGAAGCCATTTTGCTTCCAGTGTGCTTTCAGTTTTGTCGTCTTAAAAGTTTAGAATTAACCTGCAAAATGACCTTGAGGAAAAACAGATCAAGAGTCCTGAATAGGCCAACTGCAGACAGCTGATGACAAGATTGTTTGCTGACACTGAGCAGATCATGATGACTAGCACAAAGCTTGCTTTTTGCCACCAACCCTCTTCACTCCTTCCTTGGTAAGCAGAGGAGAGGAGATGGCCTTGAGACAGCAGTCCGCCACCTCCTCAGGCTGCTGCCACCTCTCCTTCACCAACACTCCCCTCTCGTGTCTGGTTCTCGGGCGGCAGGCAGCCAGACCCGTGTCTGGCAACAGGAGTACCAAGCAGCTGTCAGTTAAAGTGTTCAGATCATGGTCTTGTAGTCATAAAAAGTTAGAAGGACGGGAGAGAGAGTGCAAAGAACAACCGGATTCGTGTTCTAGCTACCTTGGGATACACACAATTGAGAAGATATATTGAGGAAGTTCTATACAGCAACCTCCAATTGCTGTACGATAGGTGCTTTAGAAAGAAAGACTAGAAAGGATATAGAGTATAGTAAAAGAAATAATGGAAGATTTTTTCCTGAGATAAGGGAAGTCTTTAGTCTTTGAATGGATAAGATTCCTGCAACTTCAAGGCAACAGGCAGGAACTGTGAAAATATATAAATAGTTACCTAGCTGTCGTCATGAAAATTTTTGACTATAAAATCAGAAACAAAAGAAAAGCAATGATTAAAAAAAGCTTCCAGAAAGGACATAAGCAAGCTAACTAACAAAACAGTTTATATCTAAAAAGATAAGAACGAGAAAGGAAACAGATTTCTTACGCGAGCTATCGGTAGCCAGAAAACAGTTGGGGTGTGTGTTGGGGGTGCAAGGACGCTAACCTAATGCATGGGAAGTGGAGCGTTGGCAGGAAAGGCCGTGGAAGAGAGATTTGTACAGCGCAATGGGAGAGAGACATGGGAGAGAGAAGAAAATTTGAGCAGAAGCGGTGAGGAGTAGATCCTGGGGAAAGAAACTGCTAATGAGGGTGTTATTTTAAAACTCGCCCTGTGTGGCATGATTCAAAATTCTCATTGCCACACCCTCGAAGACCTCCATTGCATTGCAAAGATCTTGGATTTATGTTTTGTTTATCTTTTGATGTAAAACTGTGCTAACGTACATTGATTCTACTGCAGGAAGTTCCAGGTCCTTAGCACCAGGACAATGGCAGCTACAGGGATAGTAGTAACTGGGTCACGTACACCAGTAGGGGGAGACGCTGCACTTTAGAAATTGAAGCAAGCTGCTCTCCCTCCTCCCCTCTGCCCTTGCAGGTCTGGACTGGGAAAGGTCAGCATCCCTGGAGGGTGGCAACCCTGCAGCTCCTATTTCCCTGACTCTTCCTTCTGTGTGTTCAAAACACGACGCAATCCGAGATGCGGTTTTGCATGTTTGAGAAGCAAAGAAGCATGACTGGAGCCGGAGTTGAAGCCTGCTTTTGCCTGAGAACCAAGGAGCTCAGTCCGACATGCTCTCACAGGTAAGAGCTTGCTGCTATGAAATCACATGCTCAGAACAAACTTCACGCTGTCACTCCAGTGCAAGCCACTGTCCTTTCACACCTGGAGCTTTCACTATCCTCTGTCACTATCAGAAGCATTCTTGATACCTCAGCAAGAGTGATATTTTATTTTACAATTGATATTTTAAATCCATCAGGATACATGTAGATAGTTTGAAAATTAAACAGTAGAAATATATCGTAATAAAAACAAGAACCCATTACACCACCCTTCCCTTCACTGGCATTATCTCCAGCTCACTGACTTTTAATAGTAATATGTGTATCTTTGTGTATGTGCGAGTAGTAATTTAGACATCAGCTGACTTCTGCCACGACAGCAGAGAATTTAGACCACCAACAGCTATACGTCTCTGGCATCCTCTTTGTGTTTTGTTATGTGACTATGTTTAGTTCCTCTGTAGGTAACCCCTGCATTTTTAAATACAATACTCTATTATTCTGTCAGTTACATACAAAATCTCTTGTATTTTCTCCTTGTAGATGAAGATACTGCTAACTCTACTCTTTCCTGTTCTACTTTTTTCCTTCTTTCATATTCCAACTTCTGAAATTTATAATTTATCTTTAATATTTTCAAAATCGATAGCATTTATGGTTTGTCACCGTATCTATGTCTTTCCATTGTTTGCCCACAGTTTCATTAGGAATTATAATTTTAAAAATATTTAATTTATAAAACTTATGTATATTTACTATTGAATGAATATATTTCCTTTCTTGAGCATCTTTTGATTTTCATGGAGTTTCTAATTGCAATGTGTTTCCCACCATAGATATAGTCCACTTTCTATCATATCTTTAGATATTGTGAGTACTGCACTCTGCAGAGTACTGTAAAAAGTATGGAATCGTGTTTATCATGTAATCCCTTTCCTGGAGCCCTCCGTTCTCTAGTTTCAATCTAAAAACTTGATTTCCAGGATTGCTGAATAGATGTCATCTTGGGATTCTCTTCATTGTTTTCTTGGGTTTAAACAGTTTCGTGTTTCCAATATCCTCTTCTTTCTTCCTTTAACTCCGGAATATTGTTGAAAACCATCTTCTAGTAGCATTCTGAAAAGGATATACTGGAAGTAAATTTTCTAATCTTTGTATGTCTGAGAATCATCTTTATCCTGGCCTCATGCTTGAATAAAATTTTGTGAGTTTATATGTCTAGGTCTAATCAGGAGAGAGAGGAAATCATGCAGTGATTTGAAGAAAAAAGTTCAATGTAAAGAATTATGAACCATAACCAGGGATTGGACTAATGATATTAGCTAGTAGGAAGTAAAGAGAACTCTAAAAAATGTAGTAATAGCATATGTAAAGTACATAATCTAATATATAATAGCTACTACTCTAGGGTTAAGATAGAGCACCCAGGGAGGAGCCTTCTCCATTTTTCTTTCCAAGGGTGAGGTCAGACCTTGCTAGGGAGGCACATCGATGGCTTACTGAACGGCAGAGAAGTTGCTGTGTTGCTTCCCTGGCAGAAATTTGCTGGAATTCACGCTGGGAGATCCTGCCTCTAGGATGTTGGGGAAAGCTGCTCCTGTTCCTCTGGTGGCCTCACTAGAGACTCTGCTCTAAAACTGCCAAAGGGTGTGTGTGTGTGTGCGCGTGTGTTTGTGTGTGTGTGCATGTGTGCACACGTGTATGTTTGTGTGTGTGTGTGTGCGCGCGTGTGTGTGTATGTGTGTGTTTGCATGTGTGTGTGTGCATGTGTGTGTGTGCATGTGTGTGCGTGTGTGCACTTAGGCACCTGAGGAAGCTGCTCCATTTATTGAATGAAATACCAAGTGGAGAAATTGAGGGTCCTTGACTGGGAAGGATCGAAGTGTTTAGAACTCAACTGAAATCCTGAATGACGGTTCTGGTGCCGGGTGCTGCTGACTGCCCTACACTGCAAAATCTGGGTGCTGAGGAAGCTTCAGGAGCCTGGTGCTGGAGAAGCCAGCTAAGAACTTTCCAAAATTAATGACAGACAACAAATCATATATCACAGATCTCAGAGAACACCAAGCAGGATAAATACATCCCCCAAAGTTTACCCCTAAGCATATCATATTTAAACTGTAAATAAAATCATGTTGAAGTATATAAATAATGTTTTGAAAAGCAAAGAGGAATGAGAAAACAAGTTATTACATTTTAGATATTTCTTAAAAGTGGATATAAGGCATAGATATTTATCAGTATGTATTATATAATTTGAATAGCACTGTTATGAAATACACGTGGATATTTTTCAATGCATGTATTACACAAAAGAAGAAATAAAATACTACTCAATCAACAAGAAGGAGTTGAACAACCTAGTAGCAACATTGGAAAGTATCTGAGTAAGTAATTCACAGAAGAAACTCCAGTGGAAAGCAGCCTATGTGAAGATAGTCAATACTCTCTTTGATATTTGACATAGTAACATTGTGTGCCTTCAGCTTAAACAGAAATATATTGCACATTCATAAAAATCTGGAAGCACAACTTTGAAGGGTTACTGATAAATCGTCTGGAAACATTTTTCTAAAAACTGATATGGTTTTGGAAGACCAAGAATGAATATTCGAAGCATTTCCATTTATTGAATCAAATGCCAAGTGGAGAAATTGAGGGTCCTTGACTTGGAAGGATCGGAGTATTTAGAACTCAACTGAAATCCTGAATGGTGGTTCTCTACCCATAGCAGGCCGAGTATGTCACTGGTGGGAACAGGGGTTTGTTTAGATGAAGGCAGCCTAGATCTGGAATTCAAATGCATCAATTACTTCATTCATTTGTCAAATAATTATTTAGCTCCTACTAAGCGCTGCATAGTGTTCCAGATAAAATAGTGGGCAAAGCAAAAATGTCTCTACCTTTATCGGTTTTAATTCTAGCAGGAAAGAAAAAAATAATAATGTAATAAACAGATACAACATATAATGTTAGGTGGTGATTCTCTCTGCGAAGAAAGATATGAAAAGGTGGAGTAAGGGTGGAGACTAGCGAGGGCTTACTAGTAGTGAATTTCCATATAGGCTGTGGAAGGCTTATTTCGAAAAAGCAGAAATATCTTACTATACTTTTTCCCTTGGGTTATTAGTGTCAGATACGAGCAGAGAGCACTAGATTTTTCACCACAGGTCTCGGTGCCACTTGTACTGATTTTGAATAAAATTCGCTGTCACAGAATGAAGCAGGAGGACGAGGCTTAGTGCCGTCCCCCTGGGGTAGAGGACCGCGGAGTCTGACGTGCAGACCTGCAGACCCCTTTGCACGCCTGCGCCACCACCCCCATCCCACCCGCATGTTCACACCGGGAGCACCGGTGTTCGTGTATGGGGAGCTCATTCCCTGCCATCTCTTTACCGGTGCACGGTGAGCATCTGACTGGGCTGGGAAAAACGAGCCCTCCCCCCTAGGAATCCGGAGTCAAGACAGGTGGATTCCACTTAAATCTGTAGGATCTTTTGGGTAGAGGAGAGATGAACTGAGAACATCTTTGCAGGGACCATTTCCCTACTATGTAAACTTGGAAGCAGAGAAAAATAAAATAATGGAGACAACAGGCAGAGAAACCTACCTAAGAAATAAACAGAGAGGATTTCTTGGATAGCACACAAGGTTCTATCCTTAGATCAATTCTGTTATATGTCTTCTTTGGCTTCTGTTAACTTAACCCTTTATTACTTTATCTTTTTGATTAATCTAAGTCAGGCACATCTGTTTCCTATGAGGTCATACTCTCAGGATGGCTCTGGCTTATTTAATAGATAGATGAAGATCATGATTGTGGATTTCAGAAATGCAGTCAGTAGACTCAATTAGGGCTGGTTATTGAGTCAATGAGCAGATATGTCTAACAGACGTCTGTTCACGTGGGGATTGTAGCTCCTTCTTGGATAGAGTTGGTGAAGAAATTAAATAAAATTACACCATATCGCAAGGCCAAAAATGTTAACTAATAAAGTCTGTATATGGGCTCTGATAATCAGCTTAAAATAAAAAGAGAAGGACAGTAGTCAGCAGGTAGAGTGATTTAATGATGTTTGAAATAAAAGGGGAATTGTTACTAAGGGGTTTTTTTCCTGCTTTAGAAATGGAAAAATGAAAATTTAAAAAATCTAAGGAGCTGGAATATTTTATTTTTTTCTTTCTTTTCAATTCAGTATTAAAAAGATAGAGCTGGAATATTTTAAAGAAATGATAGACATTGTATAATTTCAACCTTAAATACTTTAATTATATCTTTATTAGTGACTTTTAAAAACAAAAAATTGTTATACTTATAAAATTAACAATATTTCTTTTAATATTGTCTTAACACCAGTTTGCACTCACATTTACCTAATTGTCTCAGAGATATTGTTTTGGAGTTATTTTGTTCAAATCATGTTTCATACAGACTCCCCACACTGCATTTGATTGTCTCTTAAGTACCATTTGGTATACAACATTTATCCTTTTCATTGTTATGATACTCATTTATTGAAGAAATTAGGTCGTTTATCAGGTAGAATTTTCCTGGATTTGGTTAATTGCATTCTTGCAGTGTCTTGTTTATTTTTACCCCGTATCACTCGTAAAAATATCTGAGTCTTCATTAGGTTCAGGTTCAATTCCTGCAGAAAGAACACTCCGTAGGCGGGGCCGTGTACTTCCAATTGTATCATATTAGGAGTCATTTAATGTTTGATTATCCTACTTTAAGTGTTTTCAAGATTGATCAGGTGCTCAGATGTTATAACATAATCCCTCCCTTGCAAAATTTCCCATCAACTTTTCTCCAAATGGTTTTCGCCTCTGTTTTAGTCAGGGCTCTCTAGAGAAACAGAACAATAAGACACACACATATCTATACGTACATACACACACACACACACACACACATGCAGATATGTGTACATATCTGCATAGACACATGTGTGAGAGAGACAGAGACAGAGAGAGAGAGGAGTTTATTTTAAGGGATTGTCTCACAATCTGTCTGGGGGCCGACAGATCTGAAATTGCCAGGCTGGGTATTCTGGCAAGAGTTGATGGGAGGCAGAATATGCCTTTTTTTGGTGGGAGGTGGGTGGTGATGGTGGGAACCTTAGTCTTTTCTCTTAGGGCCTTTGTATGAGGCCTCCCCACATTATGGAGGGTAATCTGCTTTACTCAAAGTCTACTGATTTAAATGGTAATTAAGCCAGGTGCCTTGGCTCATGCCTGTGTAATCCCAACACTTTGAGAGGCCCAGGAGGGAGGACTGTTTGAGGCCAGGAATTCGAGGCCAGCTTGGGCAACATAGCAAGACCCTAACTCTATTAAAAAAAAAATTAGCTGGGAGTGGTGGCATGAGTCTGTAGTCCCTGCTACTCGAGAGGCTGAGGCAAGAGGATTGCTTGAGCCCAGGAGTTCAAGATTGCTGTGAGCTATGATAGGCCACTGCATTCCAGCCTGGGCAAACGAATGAGACCCTGTCTCTAAAAAGAAAAGAAAAAAATGTTAATCATATGTGAAGAATACCTTCACAGCAACATCTAAACTGTTGTTTGACCAAACAACTGAGTACCTTGGCCTAGCCAAGTTGACACAGAAAATTAGCCATCACAATCTCTATTGGTGATCATTGCCTATAGCTATTATTTAACTATGGGTTGCCAAATATGATTTTCTAATTCTTTCTTTCTTCATTTATTAGAAGCATTTCTTCTATAAAGGTTTCCCTTTATATCATCAACTATTTAGTTACCTTGAAGAATAGTTCATATAGTAAAGATGATAAATAAAATGAATTTTTAATCAATTTTTTATTTTTAGAGATGGTGTCTTGCTCTGTCACCCAGGCTGGAGTGCAGTGGCACAATCACAGCTCACTGTAGCCTCAAACTCCTGGGCTTAAGAGATCCTCCTGCCTAAGCCTCCCCAGTACCTAGGACTATAGGTGCACGCCATTGTGCTCAGCTAATTTTAAAAGATATTTATAGAGACGAGGTCTTGCTATGTTGCCCAAGCTGGTCTTGAATTCTTGGCCTCAAGTGATCCTCCTGCCTCAGCCTCCCAAGGTGCTGGGATTATAGGTGTGAGCCACTGCGCCCAGCTAAATCAACTTCTTAGTCAATATATAAAGCTACAGAAAAAATGGTATTTCTATTAGAACTGTATTACATTTATAAATTAAATTCAGGGATAATTGACATCTCTATGTTACTGAGTCTTCGTTAGATAAACTTGGTACGTTTCTTATAAACTTTGTTATTATTATTCTTGCTGTTTTGTCATTGAGATTTTCTTTTTCATTATAGTATCTACAAAGTTATTGTTATTACATATTCATATATTCATTTTTAAATCTAGTATTTTTGTTTGTATTACATTTTTTATTGATTACACAAAATTTTTCAGATGTGTAGTCATATGCTCGAATAGAAATAGCTTTATCTCTTCTCTTCCATTTCTTATAATTCTAATTACTTTTTTAAAATCTAAATTATTTGGCTAATGCGAACGACTGTGTTAAACTATGGTGTAGATGTTGGTCTTGTTTCTGAAGTTAGTAGGAAAGCCTCTACTTTTTCCCTATTATGTAAGATGCTGGAGTTTTGACTGAGATTATTCTACATATACATACATATGTATGTGTGTGTGTATACATTTTGTATGATTTGAAACTTTATAAATTCATTGATCCTTAGATGCTAAAGAAAAAGCATGAACATAATTCAAAACTCCATTCATACATCAAATAGAAATGTATTGATACTTTCTTGATTTATATGTATGTGTGTGTGTATATACACACATGTACATACATATACACACACGTTATGGACTCTACAAAAAAATACACTATAAGGAAATAGTGAGTCTAGCAACATTGCAGGATACAAATTCAATAAATATTATCAATTTTATTTCTGTATACTACCATAAATAACCATAACTGAAAATTATAATTTTCATTTATAATAGCATTAAAAATATAAAATATTTAGGGACAAACTTTACAGAAGATATGCACAACCTGTATCCTGAAAGCTATAAAACATTGCTGAGAGAAATTAAAGAATACCTAAATAAATGAACAGTTATACCATGTTCATGGACTGGAAGAATTAATATTGTTAATACATCAATTCTTTTCTAATTGATGCATAGATTCAACATAATCATAATCTAAACCCAGGCAGGCTTTATTGAAGAAGTTGATAAACCTATTCTTAAATTGGCATAGAAATGCAAACAACATTGAATAACAAAACAATTTTGAAAAAGAAGGATAAAGTTGGAGAGTTTATGCTACCTGATTTGAAGACACTTTTATTTATTTATTTCTTTCTAGAAGTTTTTAAAATCATCTTTATTTTTTTAAAAGTTAATGTATGCAGTATAGGAAACTGAAAAACACAAGAAGCAAAGAACAAAGTCATCCACAATCACAAGCAGTTTACAGTTTGACGTGTCCTGACACATACACAGCATCCAATTTCATGGGATTGGGATTGTACAGTGTGTTCATGCTTTTTCATGCATCATGAACCAATCCAAAAAAAAAATCAATCCAAAATCCCAAAGCTATGTGAATATTTTGATAACCAAGAATACACTACACAGACTCAATCTGTTAGGAAATAACGTAATCCTGCCTATTTTGGGATGAAAATTTCATAGAAGACAAAAGTGGCAACAGTCCTCCAAATAAAAGTACCGACAGAGTTCCGATTAAAATACTGCATTCTCTTAATGCTCAATTTAAAAATCAAACATAGGGCCGGGTACGGTGGCTCACGCCTGTAATCCTAGCACTCTGGGAGGCCGAGGCGGGAGGATTGCTTGAGCTCAGGCATTTGAGACCAGCCTGAGCAAGAGCGAGATCCCGTCTCTAAAAATATTTAAAACAAAACAAAACAAAACAAAACATCAAACATAAAGCAACAGAGTATACTAAGTGTAATGTTTCTAAGAGAATTCATAATCAGAGCTTTACCATTAAAATATCAGCAAGAAGATATGCTTCTACTGAATTACTTAATATATTCTTATAGTATAGCCAAGAGAGATGCACGTACATCAATGTCTACCATCAAAATGTAAATGTGAACGCACCTGCATACTTCTCTCCTTTTATACTTCATTCTGCCCCTCTGCTGCCGACCTAGTGAGCAAGTCCTGACATACACTGCTCAGAGGTGGTTTAACAATTCCATGTGCAAGATGCATCTTTTCTATCAATTATAACAAAAAGGTGCTCACAAAATGGCTAATTTACTAATTCTACTTTTTGTCATACATTGTCACCTCAGGACATCTCCAAAACTTAGATGTTGCAAAATAATGAACTTTTCCACAATAAACACAGATACTTTACTAAAAATGCACATATAGAACAGTGGTCAACTACTCTAACCCACTGGCACAGAACCCTTGTCTGCATACTTCGTCCTCCCATCCCCCACCACCCAGTGACAGTCAGCATATTCTCTAAGACATCAAGTTTAACTGCTCCATGCCCCAAATGCAACCACTCCTATGAAATAACAAAAAACACTTAAAGGGTGTTACTTTAGCCCTCTACTTTCAACATACATTGTGCACTTTTTTTTTAACATCTACAAAGACTAGATGTTTCAAATAGGACTTAAGTTTTTTCCATTATACACAGTAGCATTGAATGCACACTCATAACACTCACAGCAAAAGCTGCAATTTCAAAGTGTTCTCTAAATAGGAACCTTCTGGCCTAGAACTCTTCCCCATTCTACCCTCTACCAACCCAGTGGACCGGTCTAAGCATCTGTAATGCTTAGAAGAGATTTTATATAATCTCACAGATGTTCATGATTTCCTACAAATGATTCTACACATTTCCTGATACATTTATTTTACACTGTATTTCCCCCTAATTGCAGCTGTGTGTTTCTTGTTTCTCTTCTTAGTGACTTAGTCTGCCAGAGACAAGAGATGCTGCCTCACACCTACTCCTCATTGGCTGGAGAAGAAACCATTGTATCCTTGAAAACAGCTTTTCTAAAGTCTCTTTATCATCAATGTCTTTATTTGGGTGCTAGAGTTGAGTGTTAGATTGAAATGTCAGAGTTTTGGGGAAGGAAAGCAATTGCAGGAAGTCCCTTTGTACATGTGGGTATCTTTCAGGGTGCCCCGCCCTTGTCTGCACAAAATTGCCCGGATTTCAAAGGGAGATGATGACGTCAGCAGTAAGATGGGGGCTGGGCAGGGTGGGCAGACACCACTTCATTCCTCCAAGTCACAATGAGGTCATGGATCTTAACCCAGGAGCGGCCCAGTCCTAGCAAGTATTACAAGAAGTGAGTGAACATAAATGTCAGCACCTTAATGTGTTTCCTCTTGGGAAATCCAAGAGACAGGTCTCATTCGATGGGGCCCACTGAGAGTCACCCTTATAATTGAGCTGTGGCCCTGATCCTGCCCCTAATCAATGCAAATGAATGATGACTCCAGACCCATTACTGAGTAGCTGATTCTCACAGCTTCTAGGTCAACCCAAAGATTTCATGGTGTGCTAGTGGGTAAGAAAGAAAGAAAGAAACAGGTATGGAGGCAGGAGAAATGCACCCAAATGCCTCCCAGTTGTCTGGGAGCTAATTCACTTTCTAAAGGATTTTAAAGGAAATGGTAGAGCTCCAGCACAAAATGACTGCTGGTCCAATCCCCTCTCCCTTCCTTCCTCCCTTCAGCCTACCCAATATTAAGAAGAAGGTTTGGCTTCTGTTACATGCTTCTGTTATATGGGACCTTTTTTCCAATCAATGGGTTTCCTTTTCATTCAGGCTGGTAAGAAAGTGCAGAGATATTATCAGGTTGCCCTCCAGCAATAATAATATAATACAGTCTATTATTCTATTTTCATTTTCGAGTGCTTATTACATGCCAAGTACTTTCCTAAGTATTTTATACATATTGACTTAGCAAGTCTTACAACAGTCCTTTGAGGAGGTATTATGATCATCCTCACTCCCATTGCCAGTGAGGAGCTAGTGCAGAAGAAAATAACTTGCGTGACGCCCCAGCATTAGCGTATGGTGAAGCCATGATTCAAACACAGACACAGGCAGCTGGTTCCGGAGGGTCGTGCTTAACCTTTATGCAACACTGCCTCTCAGAGGCACTGGGCCAGTCTCTGCCACTTCCGTCACTCAAACGAGATAATTTAATATGGGTCTGCCTAGATCTTCCTCCCCTCACCCCATTTCCAGGAGCAGTCCCATCTCGGGAGATGGAAGCTTGCATTGTTGTTGGTGATTAAGCTCTTCTCTGTCAGCTCTTGAAGGCAAGGTCTGGGTGGACATTTCTGTGCTCTCAATACTTATTATAATGCCTGAGATCTATTAGGTACATGTCTAATAAATAAAAAAATACTTTATAAATAAACATACACATGTAGGCATTGATGTACCAATGTGTTCCAGAACAGATGCTACACAGGTTAGGAACCTGAAACTAAATTTGTCTTATGCAGACATTTTGTGAACTAACATCCTTTGTGGCTAGTAAAACTCTTCTAGCCCCAAAATCATTAAGCATGATCAGTCATCTCGGCTGAGAGAGGCAGGGCTTGTACAGGCACCAGCGTGGTATTTCCAACAGCTCCCCTCCCCCATGGAAGGGAGTGCCCCTGTCCTGGTCAGCTTTCCCTTCTCAGCACCTGGATACCCCACTCTTTATGGGTTCAAGGTTTAGATCACGTGGAAATGTGAGTGCTTCATCTCTTTTCTTCTCATTTTTTTGGTAAAATGTGATATGAAGTCATTGTTTTAATTATTTGGGATGAATCTGTTTTTTTAAAAAAGTATTGAATTGTATATGAGGGAAATGAGAAAGTTTGATGACAAAGGCCTTGTAAAAGACTCCAACTCTAATTAAAAAAAAGAGAGAGAAGTTAGCAGTTCAAATGAGATTGAAAACTGTGAACGTGTTGCCTTGACTGTAGGGGGCGTCACAGGCCTGGCGGAGAGGAACGAAGGGCCAGGATAGAGCTGAGTGCTCAGCTTCCAGCCTTCTGTATGTAAATTGGTGTGAGGACTAGCTCCAAATATAGATTTCATTTAATTGCTGCGTTTTTAAAGTCAATCACAGTAGACTTGTCAGAGAACCAGGAAGAGGAGAAAACAAGATCACTTTTTATCGTATTCTAGATCTTTCAGTGGCAGTTTATTCCTTCTGGAATTCAAAGTTATAAAAATAGATATAATTATACATAGAAAAATGTTTAGAGGCTTGGGATCAGAGTGAATGTATTAATTTGTAATTCCTTTTTAATTTAACACATAGTAAATAAATGTATTTTGTTATTAAATATCCTTCTAAAACGTTTATGTGTTCCTTTAAAATTCTGAATACCTGTGGGAATTACAGTTGACCCTTGAACAACATGGGTTTGAACTGCATGGGTCAACTTTTGTGCAGATTTGTTTTTCAATATATACAGTCGACCCTCCATGTCTGAGTTCCACATCCGAAACAAAACGCGGGTGGAAAATACAGTATTTCCTGGATGCAAAACCTAAAGATAGGGAGGGCCAACTTTTTGTGTATAGGAGGGTTCCACAGGACTGCCAACTGTGGGACTAAAGTGTGTGAAGATTTTGATATCCTGGGTGGGGCGCGTCCTGGAACCAGCCCACTGAAGAAGAACTGTAATTGAAAATATCTTTACTGAATAATTGGTCCTTAACTTCTCTCAAACCCCTACCATAAAGCACAAGCAGCCATTTGTTTACCATAGCCAAGCTCCATCCCCAATTAAAAGAAATTTCCTTTGTGGGTATATGAGTACATCTAAAGAAACTTTGCATGATATTTCCAGGGAATTAGCCAAATAAATCCAAAGTCCATCTTTTCCTAAGCCCCTTAAGTGCTACAATTTCTTAAACTCCTCTTAAATGCCTCACTTATAACATGAACTAATAATAACCAAAGAAGAGCAGATTTTTTTTGAAACCCAACAATGTGATAAAGAGGGAATGAGTAAACAAAGATTTTAAAAATGACCCCAGGGATAAGGCAGGGAACAAAAACAACTTAACCAAACAATTATTATTCTCAGAGAGATTTGAAATGCCTATGAAAAAAGAATCAGAGAACAGGAAAATTCTTTAGAAAATGTAAGGGTAGAGATAAGAGAGAGAATTAAGAAACAACGTTGCAGTAATAGAAGGTGCACGGACTTGGTTAGTTTTGCCCATGCGTCATTTTTAGTGACTTTTAGAATCATTTAGTTCTCTGACTGTTCCTTTGTCGTAGCATTTTATTTTTATTTTATAAAGGCTGTATTTTTATAGCCTTGTGTGGATTTTTTTCTCTTTTCATTGGAAAAAATGTAAAACTTAGGGAAAAGTTGGAATAGTAATCAGTATTATAAGATATATACTATATGTAATATTTTTTCTGAAATTGCACACATCATGGCCCTTTATCCTTAAATACTTCGGTGTGTATTTCCTAACACTTTTATATAACCAGAATATAGTTACCAATGTCACTAAATTTAATACTTTTATCTAATCTACTGTTCATATTCTCATTCTTATATAGATTCTGTTTGAAAATACATTAAGTCCAAAATTATATTCCCATCTGTGAACATGGTGTGTCTCTTCAATTATTCATGGTTTTATGCTCTATGGTAATATTTGTAATTAAAAAAATTAAATCTCTCTATTTCTTTGCGAAATTTATTCTGTGCAATTTTGTATTTCTATCGCCATTTTGAATGGAAATTGACTCCATCTTCTCCCACTCCCCTCCCCCCACTGCCACTTTATACTTTGTTTGTGCTTCTTGGCAGCTTGTGCTGCTTGAGACAAGTGATGCTGCCTCCCCATATGCTCCTCATTGGTGGGAGAAAAATGTATTCAAGGTATTAATGGCTTCTTCTAACCACTTCTGCAAAGGCTCTTTATCGTCATCCTTTCTCTTCAACCACAACTCTTGCCTAGTAACCTTTTCCAAAGCCCAGACAGTTCCTTCCTTCCTGCAAGAGCTAAGTGCATGTAAGTCCTCTCTTTTGTAACCTAGTTTACTTTTCTTCATGTGAGAGGATCCCAGCTACTATTAGGGTTCATTCACTAATTGGATCTGGGAAAAACATACTTTCTTGCCCTACAAAATATATTTTTCCTTAAGCTCTCAGAGTAAATTCTGAAATGATCTATCCATGGATTAGTTCTTCCAATATAAGCTATTATCTTTATTCTAGCTATGAAGGATATCTGCTCAAACTATTTACAGGTAAGATCATCAACAGTATATAACTTAGGGCACCTGTATAGTTTTCAATAGACAACTTGATTTAAAAAGAACCCATCAAGTTACTGTTTCAAGGACATTGCTAATTGCTTTGCAGAGGTTTCTCTGGAAAAAATACAAACAGACAGGGGATCCATATTAATAGGCTGTGTCCAAAGACATGCTGTCTGAGTGAGGACATGGGGCTTTGTGTCTAGATAGGTCATCTACCGAGATCCAGGACAGTGTCTCAGTATCTGCAAAAGGCTGGGTCTGGAAAAATAATTCCTGTGTGAAGGAGGATGCTAGAAATGAGCAAGCTAAACCTGAACAGAGTCTGAAAACATGTCTCAGAGTAGAGACCAAAATAGAGCTACCTGCCAGGTAGCAGACTGTGGCTGGCTGCACCTGCTACGATGGGCTCCAGAAATGGGCTAACAGTGGGAAAAAAAACATTGGAATCATGGGAAAGATTGAAATAAAAAACATGAGTTGGTAAAAAAGGTTCATATATCTCATTAACTTTAGTAACTACAAATGGACTAAACTTGTGATTAAAAGACAAAGATTGACAGAATGAACACAAAAATATAAATTTAGTTTATACTGTTTACAAGACACATACCTAAAGCATATAGGACATTTCAGAGATTGAGTGTAAAAGTTGGAAAGGATGTATCTTGCAAATACTAACTAAACAAAAAATGCTGTGGATATATTAATATCAAAAAATAAATCTTAAGAAAAAAAGCACTGTAGGGACAGAAAGACTAATTATATAATGATAAACATTCACCTTACCAAGAAAATTATATTAACCCTGAATATACGTGTATTTAAAAAATAGCCTCAAATATATGAATCAAAATTTATATAATACACAGGTCAGAATGTCTACCTTCGTAGTAAAATATTTTAATATATCCCTCTCAATTCTTCACATAGGTCAAGCAGGCAAAAGAAAAGATACAGAAGATCTAAACAACACAATTTGTAAGCTTGACCCAATGGACTTAGATGTGTTGCAAAACTATTGTCAAGTTCTCATATATGTGTTAGGTGGTGAATTGACTGGTGCTTATTATTAATTATATAACTGAAAACAAAACAAAGCAGAAAATCACGCTGGGACCAATGATGAGAGTGAGTCATGAACCAAGGATTGCAATCATTCAAATTCTTTGCATCTTATGTGTGTGTAGGGAGTGTGTGTGTGGGGGGAGAGAATAAGGTATTAGGAGATTGGGATACATTTTGACTCTATACAAATAGCCATGACTTTTATTTCAATATAAATAGTCCTGAAATCCAGCCAGTGCCGGACAAGCTTCTTCCCAGATCACTCTTATTTTTGAGCTTCTGAAAGTAGGAGAAAACACTCAAGTGACTGATTTGGGTTTGCGGTCTCCAGACTCTCCCCGTCCATTCTGGGACCTCATTTTCCCGGTCACCGGGGCTGCCCGCAGGCCCCGCCGCTGCTCTTCCGCTTGCTCTTGCACTGTTATTCTCGCCCCCACCCTTCTCTGCCGTGCTCTGTGCTCCCAGCAGCTGCCCATATGGAATCACCTCTGGCTTCTGGCTTGACCTGAGCCCGGAAGAGCATAATCAGGCGATCGGAAGAAGGGAGGGAAGAGGCCCAGCTGAGGTCTCTGGGCAGGTCAGGGAAAGCCAGCAGTTTCCCGAAACCAGAAGGTCACGTGCGCTGTCGGGTGGCCCTGTCTACGCGGCACTCTCTGCCTCCAGCGCCCTTGCGTCACTCTCTGCCCTCATGCCTTCAGGCTTGAGGATGGTAGCAGAGCTCCTGCTATCTGCTTTCTCCAGCCCAAGGGACCTCTCTGCCCTATTGTTTGTCTCCACTCTGGTGATCATAGCTTCATAAATAGATCCTTTATTAAACTCTCCCCAAATTAGCCAATTTGGGTTTGCCATCTTTTCCTGCCAGGAACCTGGCTGATCCACACTGAAACCCAACTTCCAACTGCATCCCTCCTCCCACAACCTCCCACTTGCTGTAGTTGCCCCTTGATAGAAGCATTAAATCCTACTGTCTGCCACCAGTCATGAGGCCAGGTTGGAAAACACCAATAATTTCTATCTGTAGTGCCAGTAAATGAAGCTCTAGGTTGAGGAATAAAACACCTTAAGTTCAGAGTGGGGAATGAGCGGTCAAAATGCAAGAGATCAGGCTGCCCATCAATGTTGCAATGAGCTCTCTTGGAGAGTACCTGTACCTACACCAAACACATACAGTGCTGGAAGACTATCACAATAAAAATGCACAAAAAAGCTAAAAATTCAAGAAGGGAGATATATAGATATCAGAAACAAAGAGGGAAATCTCGGCTATAGCTGTGTGTGGAAGCTGAAATGTAATATTTCGTGGAGATATTAGAAGAGGACACACCACACTAAAGAAGATAGAATTTTGTGGATACCGCACAGGGATGCTGGAGCCAGCTCTTATAAGCTTTTTGGGAGCTGGCTGCTTTACTAAATTTTCAGGTCAGTTGTTAAACAAAATCATTATTAAAAATTAAATAAACTCGTAATTTATATTAAAATCAAAAGTAATAAATACTAGATCAAATGTACAGCATGAGGACTATACTTAACAATTTTAATAATGTTGCTTTATATATTGGAAATTTGCTAAGAGAGTATATTTTAGCTGCTCTTACCCCTCCACCCCCCACAAGGACAAGCATATCTATGTGAGGTGATAGATATGCTAATATGTTTGATTACTGTAATCATTTCACTGTGTATATGTGTATCAAAACATCATATTGTATGTCTCAGATATGTACAATAAAAAAGTTATAAAAATAATTTTATTACATGTTACTATTACACCTGCTCTTGAGGTTATTTGCAGCTCCTGTAGGTGTGTGTTGGAAATGATATATAACGGTGAGCTACTGCATGTCTCTTCCCAACGCTGTATTCAGTGCCGTTAGGTTGGTAACTTGAAATAGGCCCTAGTGGGAGTATTTATACTATGGAAATCAGCAAGTGCTCACATTGATGACAAATGAGTGAAGTTGGATGTATGTCTCTGGAGTTTCACTTTTGCCTTACTTGTTAATGTAAATGAAAATCCCTGCTTTGATAAAAATGTGACTACAAGAACTTGATCTCCTACTTCTGCAAGAGTACCAAAGCAAGAAATTGACATAAAAACTGGTCCAAGATCAAGAAATTTCTGGGGATTACAGTGGAAGAAACAGAACCACTTGCTGGGGACATTGATATAACCAGGGGCTCTAACAAAAATGAGATCACAATAAAAAATATAAACCCCGAAAACGAAACACATAGAATAATCAAAAGGAGATGAATGTGAAGAACTTCTGGTTAAAGTGGAGCAGGGACTTCACAGTTTGATAAATCCATCTACTCCACAGATGCAACAAAGATGGATAAAACGAAAAAGGAGAAACAAACAAAAAAGCATGGTTGGGGCCTCAGGTAGGCCCAGGCCGCTCCTGCTGGAGCCAGCAAAGATTGGGTGTGGAGCCTCATCCCCAGCCCCCATCCAGCTTTATTAGTAGGCTCAGCATCTCTTGGCCTAGCTGGGGGCAGAGGGTTACCTAGATCCAACATTTCCTGACCCCTTTTCTCTAGCAGCAGGAGGCAGCCCGGTTGGCTGCTTCTCTCCAGCTATGGCACCAGCAGAGATCAAGTGCTAAGTCTTTTAGCACTGAGGGCCTGGAGAGCAGACGAAGGCTGGTCCTCCCAGGCTGGTTGTCCCTCTTCTCCCACCTAGCAACACCAGATGGCCCTGGGAGCACCTTCCACCCCCACGGATGACACCAGCAGAGTTTGAATGGGAGCCCCAGTGGTGCAAAGTGAGTGAAACAGACTATAATAGCACCACAACTAAAGACTGTGGTCTTTAGAACCACAGTCCAGAAATGTAGGGCAGGACATGTGTGCTAAGTCTGAACAGGATGACTGCCTGTTAATATAAAAGGTTTTCATGGGATCGAGAGTCTCCTAATAGCCAACATGTTCAGTGTACAATAAAATGTCACTCTCATCACACCAAAATCAGAAAAATCACAACTTGAATGAGAAAAGACAACCAATACCAATACCAAGATGAATCAGATGTCAGACGTATCTGATAAGAAACTCAAAACAAATGAAAACATAGAAAATTTAATCAAAGAAATAGAAGTTATAAAAAAGAACCAAATTAAAATTATAGAACTGAAACATAAAATAATAAGATAATCACTTCATGGGCTTAACAGTACAATGGTGATGACAGAGGACAAAATCAGTGTCCTTGAGGACAGCTCGATAGAATTTGCTCAGTCTGAACAAGAGAGAGAAAATAGATGGAAGAATATGAACAGAACCTCAGAGACTTACAGGGTAATAACAAAAGATCCAACATTTTTATCCTTGGAGTCCCAGGAGAACAGCAAAAGACTGTGGTGCTGAGAAAGTATTCAAAGAAAAAGTGAATGAATACTCCCCCCAGTTTGGCTAAAAACACGAAACTTGTGAAACCTAAGGCAAAGAAAAGAATCTTAAAGGCAGCCAAAGAGAAATGATACCTTACCCAAAGGGGAATACCAGGTGGAATGACAAAGGATTTTCTCACCTGACTTCATGGAGGCCACACAGAAGTGGCTCCATATTTTTCAAATGCAGAGAGAAAAGAATTGTCAACTATAAATTCCATATATAGCAAAATTATCCTTTAGCAATGAAGGAGAAATAAAGACATTCTTAGACAAAGAGACACTAAGAAAATTTTGTTAGTAGCAAATCTGTCCTTAAAGAATAGCTGAGGGAAGTTAAGTTCTCCAAACAGAAGGGAAATGATAACCAAAGAAAGTTTGGAATTTCAGAAAGGAAAGACAACAACAAAATGGGTAAACATAGTTATAAATATAATAGACTATCCTTTTTCTTATGTTTCTGAACTCATATTTGATGGTTGAGGTAAAAAAATATAGCATCACTTGATGGGGCGCTCAAAGTTGGCAAGAGAAAATACTTAATACACATAAAAAGAGGAGGGTAAGAGAAACTGAGAGTACTAAGGGTAAGGATTCCACATTTCACTCAAAGTGGTAAAACATCACTGTGTTAGTAGATTGTGCTAAGTTACTGGGTGTATTGTTATACCTAGAGCAACTACTGAGAAAACTATACAAAACAATATACTAAAAAAGACTATATAAAAAGCACACAAAAGTTTTCCTGAAGAAATTCAAATAACATAGTAATGCAAATGGTGAGTGAGGTTGAAGTCCTGACTTCCACGAGTCAAAGCAGGCACCATTGACTGGGAATTTAGCTGCTGAGTGGGAAGGAAACTAGAAGTGCTCCAAGCAAGCAGGGGAGCCACAGATGGCCTTTCCACTTCTGTCTGGGAGCTGAGGTTGAGCTCCTGCTGATCTTATCAGGGATGGATCATCTGCAACCTCCCCATGTGCTGTAGACAGAGGGAGGTGAGTGGATACAGTATGGCTTCCCTACCAGGAGCTGAAGCTAGCTAACCGTGAGTGCCCTGAGAGGATTAGTGTTGTCTGAGAAATCACGACGGGGCAATAAACCTGAATGACCATCAGACAACTGGGGGTTTGGTTGGAAGCCTGAAGGGCTGGAGTGGAGGTGGCTAAAAACTGTAGACAGGCAGAATAGAGTGCAGAAGGAAAGAGAAGAGAGAGTGAGAGAATTGGGCAGTGAAATCAACATCTAGAATAAAAATTAATGGGAGATGGAATTCATTTTATAAAGTACTCTAGTGCATACTATGTAAACTATTAGTAAGTAAAATACAGATGACACCAATAATAATGACTTTGTTTTTACTCTTTCTGTGTCCACGAAGAAGAAGTCTTTCAGTATGATTGGTTACCCTCTTAGATGTGCCTTCCCAACATCCTGGCAGTGAAGGTAGTTGGGAATTAAAAAAATAGTTCGCACTTAGTCCTTCCAGTTAAATAACTGCAAATGTCATCAGATCCCAGTGCTTTCCTATACATTTCTCCAAGGATTCAATACATTTACACACTTGATACCTTGGATAAGATATTAACTAATATACCCAGCTCACGACTTCTTCAGCCATTATAAATGGGCATCCTGTCAGGTTCCTAATTCTCACACCTCTGGGTACTTTAATTTGGTATGAAGATGATGAGAATTTGAATTTTGAGCTAACAAGATTTAGATAAGATTTAAACTTGAGCTGGTGCTGTAATGGGATGAAACTTTTGAGGACCTGAGAAAGGAGTTAATGTATTTTCTGAAATTCCAAACAACCTTGTGTTATCATTTCCTTTATGTTTGGAGAACTCTCTTTAGCCATTCTTTAAGGATAGATTTGCTCATAACAAAACTTTCTTAGCTTGCATTAGGGATGTGAATTATGGGGAGCCAGAGGGCAGAATGTAGCAAGCAGAATTCTAAGATGACCCCCAAGTATATTGCCGCATGATTTACAATTCCCTTCTCTTGAGCTTGGATGGAACCTGCAAATATGACTGAGCTGTTAAGTGACTGTCATTTGTTGACCACAGGTGACCTTAAGAAAGGGAGATGATTATGGACAAGCATCACCTAATCAGGTGAGCCCTTAAAAGAGACTGAACTCTTCCTGAAGAGGGACATTGGACACGAGGGAGATCCTCTGTTGCTGACTCTGAAGATGGAGAGTGCTACGTGGCAGGGACCTGTGAGCGGCCTCTGGGAGCCGAGAGTGCCTCTGCGCTGTAGGTAGCCCAACAACGGGGACTTAAGTGACACAAGAAAATGAAAATTCTGCCAATAGCCAGCAAGCTTGGAAGAGGACCCCAGTCCTCAGGTGAGAACTGCAATTCTAGCTGACACCCTGATTACAGTCTGCAAAACTCTAAGCACAGAGCCTCGCTGGGTCTTCTCTAGACTTCTGACCTAGAAAACTGTGAGATAATAAATGTGTTGCTTTAAGCTATATACTAACTTAGTGCTAACTTGTGGTAGCATTAAAAAACTAATATAATACCTTTTGCTTATTTAAATTTTATATACCGTGTTTTAAGCACTTTTTGCAAAGCTAGGATGCTTAATGATTGATGAATCTTCATTTTTCATGTAACCTGCGGTTGCATTTATGATGATTTTGAAATATAAATATTTTTAAAAAAATGGTTTAACGTAATGTTTTCTCTATGGTTTTCCCTTTTGTTTTGTTATTTAAAATCATCCCACCACATTTTAATAAAGTAGGTATTCGCTTACATTTTTTCTTTATTTTTAGTTCTTATTTTACATTTGAACTTGTAATCTGTCTCAGTGCCATCTGTGCATGCATTTAAATCTGGGCTATTTTTACTTTTCAAGTAATTAACCAGTTGACCCAACGCCATTTCCACTGAAATTGAAGTGTTACTCCACTGAACTGAAGTGCTACTTTCACTATGCACTGCATTCTTAATTTAGCCAACCTGGAGACAGGATAACTTGTTCTGTCCTTGCGAGTAATCCCAGTGTTGCATTAATTTAAAGAAGCAAAAGTAAATTTCCCAGCACAAAATTAAAAGCAATACAAATCTTTAGTGCGGTCTCTAGAGAAATATAAAATTGGGATTATATATCTAACATCAGAAAAATGATTGAAAATTCTTTTAAAATATTTTCCTCTCCCAAAAGTCTCCCATGAGAATAGCCTCACCTCTGTGCTGCTTTTCCTTCCATTCCACCTACAGGTGCCCTGATGATAAAGTATATCTCAAAAGTCTCATCTCCAGACCCCTTACACCCACCGACCTCCAATCCCCATTAGCTACTGTGCTTTACCTGGCAAACCTGGACTGGCTCTGGAGGAGTGGAGTGGGCCCTTCTGTGGCGCGGAGAAGTAGAGACCATAACCTGAGCATGAAAGCTTCTTGGAAGCACGCCAAAATTTTCTCACAGGGTTAACTGCTTCCAGAAATATAAAAAATAAATTTCTCAATCTCATTAACCTTAACACAAATTAGATTCTGTTTCTGTCCAGTTAATCTTATTCCGCAGTCATTTTTCTTTGTAGCAGTATAAACATATTTTAACAGTTTGTTCAGCTTTCTAATCATTTATAAACATCTGTTAGAACAAATTGCCCCATTTTTATTATTAATAGCTATTTTTGCATATTTATCATTCTTGAAAACAAATAGAATCATTTTACTAATAAAACTGCATTATTGACATTTAGATTAAAGTATCACCAAATCTATGTAATTTTGTTTGGGAAATTGACACAAGTTGTCCTGTTCACGAACATAGTATCTTTATTTCTTTATTAAACTTCTTTCTGTCCTTTGGTAAACTTGTGTTCTTTCTGTGGATTGCGCACATAGCTGGTAGAGTTTATTGCTTTGACATTTTGTATAATTAGTGCTCTTATAAATACATTTTTTTCTGGAACAGACTTAGTGGTTTAGTCTGTCAGAGATAAGTGATGCTGTCTCGTATCCGCTCGTTGACTGGAGAGGAAATTATTTAATGATTTAATTTAAATACCACTTCTGTGAATTTTCTTTCAAGCAACATCCCATATTTGGTTCTGCCTGGTCTAGTAACCACTTCCTTCAGCCAAGGCAACCCTCCCCTCCTCCAAAAAGCAGGCATGTGATAAAAAATTTCCTCTGTGTCACTTAGTTATTGTTCCTCTTGTTCTGAGTGTCTGGGCTGCTGGTTTTAAGTTTTTGCTTCTATCTGAAGCCTTTCTTTTCAATTTCTTACAGTTAGTTTTGATTCACAAAATATTTTAGACTGATTCTTCTACAATATAATAATCTAGGTAAAGAATATAGGTATATATAATTTTGAAGTAATATAAGTACAAGAGTATAGGACAGGGTGTCCAGATTTGAACATAACTTTCAACAAGATAGTCTCGCTACAAGGTGGTTTCAGAATAATCAAAATTGATTTCATCGATATAGACTTAGGAGGCAATATGTCAACGAGAGGCAAGCCTAATGTTCTGACTTAGCACATGAGGTAAAAAGGCTAGTAAGAAAGATGCTCTGCTCTGAAAGACAGGGTGGGGGGGTGGTCAGGGAAGATAGATATGATCTGAATTCCAGATACACACCCTAGCTGCTAACTTGGCATCATCCATTGGGATGAATGTTTTCATGAAATCCTGTCTTACATTTCTAGCAATCCTAAGCCAAAAAGTGAGGGTCATTTCATGTGAGCCTTGTTCAGAAGAAATCATTAAAATTACTATATTTTTCATTTATTTTCCCCCACACTAATTGTTTTCTAAGAGATAGGGTCTGGCTCTCTCACCCAGGTTGGAGTGCAGTGGTGCCATAGCTCACTGCAGCCTTAAAATTCTGAGCTCAAGGGATCCTCCTGCCTCAGCCTCCTGAGTAGCTGGGACTACAGGTGTGCACCACCACATCCAGTTAATTTTTTTTATTTTTTATAGAGATGAGGTCTCACTATGTTGACCAGGCTGGTCTTGAACTCCTGGCCACAAGTGATCCTCCTGACTCAGTCTCCCAAAGCATTGGGATTACAGGTGTGAGCCACTGAGCCTGGCCATTTTTTTCTTCTTATATTAATTAGAGTAGGCCAACTGCTGCAACAAATAGCCTCAAAGGTATATGATGGCTCAAATATAGTAGAAGTTTATATCTTACCAGTGTAACAGCAGAAAGATATTGATATTCTTGAGTAGCTCTCCTCCAGGTGGTGATTCGGAGATCTAGGCTCCCATGCTTTAATACAGTGCCTCTTTTTTTTTCCTGTGAAAATTAACACATCTCGGTTTTTCCTCAAGAAGAGAGGTCAAGAAGGGTGGCCAACTGTGATTCCCTAGAAGACGAAGGCAAGGAGCTTAGTGAATTTGCTACAGTGTTCACTATTGTAGTCGTTCTTATGATTGCAATTAATATGCTTCACCTTCCTCCTTCACAAGCCATTCTTGAGTCTCTTCTTCCTCTGAATTTAGTTTGGGTTGTTTTCTGCTTTGACAACAGAGACTACTACCCCAGAAGAATCTGTGCTCTTATTTTACCCTGCCTTTGCTGGATTATTATTGTTTTAGTGTCTACTGACAGTCATTACCATACCTGAAGGTACTAAAAGACTGTCCAGTAGATTCCATGTGTTCCAAACATACTCATTTCTGCTCTTGATGTTTAGTGATGTTGAAAATTTTTTCATGTTTGTTGACCATTTGTTTCTCTTCTTTTGAAAAATGTCTGTTCAAGTCTTTTGCCCACTTTTTAATGGGGTTGTTTTTTTGTTGCTAATTTGTTTGAGTTCCTTATAAATTCTGGATGCTAGGCCTTTGTCAGATGTATGGCTTGTGAATATTTTCTCCCATTTCATAAACTGTCTATTTACTCTGTTGATTATTTCTTTTGTTGTGCAAAATGTTTTTAGTTTAATTAAGTCTTATTTATTTATTTTTTTGTTGTTGTATTTGCTTTTGGAATCCTAGTCATAAATTCTTTACCTAGGTCAATGTTGAGAATAGTTTCTCCTAGGTTTTCTTCTCATGTTTTTATGGTTTCAAGTCTTACATTTAAATCTTTAATCCATCATGTGTTAATTTTTGTGTGTGGTGAGAGATAGTGATCCAGTTTCATTCTTCTGCATGAAAAGATTTCCCTAGCACCATTTATTGAATTTCCCCACTGTATGTTTTTGTCTGCTTTGCCAAAGATCTCTCTCCATCCCCTTCCCCCACCCCTGCTTCTCTCTCTGGGAAGTGGTGAAAGTCCTTTCTGACTCTCCACTACCCTCTTCTGACACCACCCCAGCGAGGAGACGGAGCCCCACCTAGTTACTGCCAGATGAGGGTGAAAGTCAAGGCTCTCTCCATGTGGTCTTCACCAACACTTTGTTGCTACCTGACAGGGATGAAAGTTCTAGTAAGTTCTGGAAGTTGTAGTAAGTTCCCCACTTACCTTTCTCTGATAATACCACAGCAGTAGAGTGGAGGAACCTCATTCTAGTTTGGTAATGAAGGAAATCTTGGTTTCTCATTCAGCTTGTCCTGGTTGAGGTGGGTGGTGCGTATACTTTCTGTGGCATTTGGCTGGAGTCAGGTGGTTATTTTCTAAGTTTTCTGCCTTGCTAGGCTGCCCCTTTCAGTCCTTTAGCTAGAGAGATCAGGCTCTTCCTGCAGCTTCTAAAATGCACTCTCTGCTGTTTCCTCTTTGCCAGTTTCTCTAGCACCCAGTCTGGAATATACAAGACAAAAAGAAAACATATAAAACCTACTGCTGTGCTGTTCCTTGAGTCCTGAGGTCCCTAGCCAGTCTGCTTTATTCCTCACACTTTTCAGCATCTTCTCATGCATGATATGTATGTCACTTATATATATGTATGATATTCAGAGTTTTTAGTTGTATTTAGCAGAAGAACTAGGGAAATGTACATTCACTCTATCTTTTGGGATCAGAAATCTCTTGTCATTATCATGTTTGAAAGACATTTTTTGGCTGGGTATAGAGCTCTAGGTTGACAATTTTTTACATTCAGTAAAGATATTGCTTCATTTCTTTTTTGACGTGCATAGATTCTGATTTCTGAAATCATTTTTTACTTCATTCCCCTGGCATGAAGCATTCAAAACTGTGGCTACTTTAATATTTTCTCTTTATAATTTTTTTCAGCTATTTGCTCATGCTATGTTTTAGGGTAGTTTTCTTTAGATTTCTTCTGCTTGGAGTTCATTGAAATTCTTTCTTTCTCCACTAGATTATAAGCTACATGAAAGCAATGACTTTGTGTATGATCTCTAAAGTATTTATTGAAAAAAAGTAAATGAATATATCTCAAAATATAAGCAGACCTGTTCATAAATAGACAGAAGTATGTAGTTATCTAGTATCTAGCTATATTTTTCTTTTTATTTACCTGTATATCTTACTCAGTTATTAGCTGGAAACTCAAAGCTCCCCCAGATCTAGAAAAGATTATTTTAGGACCATTACATACTCTGTGGAAGTCCGAAACTCTTCCTCCAGGATATTATAAAACCCCAAGATTTGTACTTCGTGTTCTGACAGTTGTAGGGGAAAATGCTTCAAAATTGACAATATTCTTTCCATGTTGTCTTAGCCCGTTTCTGTGTTGTTATAAAGGAATCCTGAGGGGGGATAATTTATAAAGGAAAAAAGGTTTATTTGGTTTACAATTCTTATGTCTGGAAAAATGGAAAGGCTGCATCTGGTGAGGCCTCAGGCTGCTTGCACACATGGTGGAAGGTGAAGGGGAGCCCACGTGTGCAGAGATCACATGGTGAGAAAGGGAGCAAGAGAGAGCAGGGGAGATGCCAGGCTCTTTTTAACCACGAGCTCTCCCAAGAACTATTATCCCCAAGGCAAGACATTAATCTATTCATGAGAGATCCACCTCCATGACCAAAACACCTCCCACTAGGCCACACCTCCCAACATTGCCACACTGGGGACAAAATTTCAACATCAGATTTGTTGGGAACAAACAAACCATATTCGAACCATAGCACATGTCATGTGATTAGTCTAAGTTAATCACGATAATCTCATCTCCTGTGTCATGGACTGGTTCATGGTTGGGCAGGCCATATACAATTACAGCCAATGATATGTGTTGAGAATCTTCATAAAACTTCTCAGAAAGTAAAACCAGTCTCTCTCTACACAGTTCCATGAATAAGGGAGTATATTTCCACAGATGTTGATGGGAGCCTGCTTATATCAATCAGGATTCCAGGGGGAAACAGAGTTCCACTTGGATAATTCAGAATGAAGATACTTTAATTATATGACCATTTATGGAGGTATAAACAAATGAAGGTATAAGCAGCTCGTGGGATTTTGAGGTTCCTGGACTCTAGCAAGAATGGGAAGCTTGAAGACACAAGGGGAGCTGGCAATGCAATGGTTGTGGTGGGACCAGCCACTGCCACAACAAATGTGTACCAAAGCAAGGAAGGGGTGGAGAACACCATGGTGCCATAGCCTTGCTCTCTTTCAACCTTCTGATCTCCCGCTGGTGCCTCCCACTGGCTGAGTCCAGTTAGAAGCCAGCTGGAAAGTCACACCACATAATGCAATCCTTAGCTTAGCCTTTGAGGCACAGAGCAGGACCTAATAAGGACAGAGAAAGGGCCTGGTGAGCTAAACTAACAATAACTAGCATAAGCATATTCCTATGATCACATGGGGAATCAGCTATAGGATGAAGCCAATGCTGGTAGACGGAAGGGCAGAGAGTTAGAAATAATTAGGTCTGTGTTGACATGGATATAGATTGAATCAATCAACCTCCTAAGACTGCACTATTTCTGGACTTTTTATTATAAAATATAATAAGTGTCCTTAATATAGAAGACATTTTCAATTGATGTTTTTGCTACCTGAAGGCAAAGCATACCATCTAATATTAGAATACTTTACCTTTTGCTTGGTGTGAATAATTATAGAACACATCCCCTTCTTGAATTTCCTCTCTCCTCCACCCTGACAAACCACAAATACAAATCTGTTGCATGAAGCGTTTTCTACTGAAGTTTTCAGGCTTATATGGAGGATTCATATATCACAGTGAAATGAAAAAAACAAAAATATATTAGATATCTTCTGGCTATGTTATTTTAAGTTTCTCTCTGACTACTCCACCTCCTAGAACCATCACCTCCTCTGAGAAGCATACCCACAGGGCCTGTCTTTAAACCCTGTCTTGACCTCTGCATCATCAAGTCCCCATTCTTCTCCTCTTGAAAAATTATTTATGAATTAATCCTACAAATCATCATCTTTAGGCCTATGCTGCCCTGAGCACTGTGGCAGGGCTACGGACAATGCAGAGAACTGGAGAGAGGGCAGGGCCAGGGGAAGCACCTGGCGGAAGTCCAAACCAGAGCCGTTCCAGGTGTTGGCCAATCAGAAAACGGTTCTAAACGGACACTTCTGTTGCTAGTTGAAAAGTCCGCGGTGAACAGGCCTATGAAAGTGGGAAATCCCCAGGCCTGGTACAGATTTGCAGCCTTCCTTTCCCAGCTTCAGAAGAGAAGCGACAGAACCCTTAGGACAGGAGGGAGGGGGATAGGTCAGAGGCCTCTGTTTATTCTGTGTGGCTCTGAGGTGGGGGCCAGGACACTGAAGGCACCTTCAAGGTCCCTTTCTGACCACTCTTCCTTTCCCCTAACCCCATTCCAGGTATGAGTGTGGTTCCTTCTTCATGCTTCAGTTGCACCAGGGGAGACCCCCCTTATGCTAGGGTGTCCCTGATCCCAAGGACGCCATTGCCGGTGGAAGCCCAGCAACAGCTTTCCCAGTCTTAGGTGCCCTAGAACCATGCACCTAGCACAGAATATCGGAATAACTCCATTCACGTGCCACTAATGAAAACTTCTTGTCGCTGCCTCTTCCTTATTCTGTCTCCCTGGCAAACTCCTTATATTCTGTTTTCAGATTCTCTCCTCTGTTTTAAAAGGAGAACCCAGAATACACCAAAGAGAGAGGGATGGGTTGTCGTGTGTAGGGTTGCTGTTAATGTTTAGCAGGCACTGTTCTAATCATTTACAACCATTTAGTATTACCCTTAGACATGTGTAAGAGGAGTCTTACAAATAATAAATTTATTAAAAAACACATCAATATTCCTGCCATTTGGGATTTGGCATTTAGAGCTGGCATAGTACAATCTATCATTTTAAACATCTGTCCCCTCATTAACACCATACAGGCCCCAGGAAATGATTCTCCACATTTTTTGCTCTCTGTCCTCAAAACTAAAGGTAACTGTGCCCAAATGCTGTAAAAATTTGTGTATCGTGCCTTTGCAGACATCAGATGACCCATTTCATGGTTCAGAGGGGATTTAAGCAGGTGAAGAGTTTATAAGAGAAAAGTCAACTTAATTAACATTTCAAATACTTTCACTTAAAGGGAATGAATGTAATGGATTCTTGCATAATAAAATATCCCTTGGCAGCAGGATTGGGTGTCACTTTTTGTTGCTTGTTTGCTTGTTCCACATATTAACTTGATATTTCCAAAAATTACACATGACAGCTGAGAAAATTTTTGCAATATTAAACAATTTATATTGCTCTTAAATTTGTATACATGAAGATCTAGATGAAAATGCATAAAATAATGATCTGCATTTTACAAAGAGAAGCCCGCAGCAAAAAGAAGTTCCGTAATTTTTTGGCTCTTACAAAGCACATTAGTGGTAGAATTACAACTCAAAACCATTTCCCTCTAATAATTCTGGTCTTTCCACTAAAACTTAAGCTCCTCAGTGTTTAAAAATACTAGACATGAGCATCTCTGTGACAACAAATTTTTGTCCCTTAAAATATAATTCCTACTTATTTTTCCTTATAAAAATCTCAAATGTAAGGACAATAGGTTTTAAATAAACATCACAAAGATGTCTACTCTTGAATCACTTTTCTCTTTTGGGTCCCTAAACCTCTAAAGCATTCGATCTTCAGATCTAGACCGGCATAGTCTGTAATTTGATCTAGACAGGCATCAAACGTTCATCCATTGCAATTCAATGAAAATATAGTGCCAGGCATTGGATTGAGAACCTTCATAAAATATGTCTGCCCAGAGACAGATGATGTCCTGTAGCTCCAGTGCTGATTGGTTCCCTTCCGAGGGACTCTCCAATGCCACCATGCATGAAAGCTTTCACAGGTTTTTATTCTCTGAGGTGGGCACATCAGATCCATCAGGTGTGAGCCGTGTTGACTGCCATTACTTTTTCCCTTGTTCTCCTAATCATGTCTTGGAAGATGGCTCTGCGGATCCCGCGAGGCCTCTGGACAGCGGCCGTGATGGTGATTCCACTGATGCTGAGCAGCCCAGTGGCTGAGGGCAGAGACTCTCCCGGTAAGTGCAGGCAGCAGCTCTCCAGAGCCACCACTCTGGGGAACAGGCTCTCCTGGGGCTCGGTACATGAGGTGGCGATCTCTGCGGTCTCAGAACACAGTCTTTTATCATACTTTTCCCTTTTCTGGGAAGAGGGCTATGTTACAGTCTCATGTCCACCTTCCAATGACAGGTGAGCACAGCCTCTATGCCATGGAGTCAAACCTGGAGATGTTACAACGGAGGAGGAGACAAAGGGTGTATCTGGCAGAGACAGGACAAAGTGAGCGAGGGGTTCATTTCAAAGACACGAATTTTTCTCCAAAGACACAGATTTGTTATTTTAGGGTTGCCTGAAACCTTGTCTGGATTAACGCTATGGGATTCTGGGTTAGGGAAATGTAGAACAGCAATGGTCCCTAGAATCTCAGCATTGAGGAAGAAAACTCCACCTTCCAGACTCTAGGTGAAGGGTTCATGGAGGCAAACTCTTGGGATTTGAGGTGGGTCAACTGGTGACCACAGAATGGGAGTCTTAACTTCAGGTTTCATTGATTTATGGGCAAATAATGAGGAGTGGGGTTCAGACTTGAGTTGATGGTGGACTAAACTTAGCAGGATGTGAAGGATGTAGGGAGCTGAAAT
>CAUYSK010011969.1:0-64666 GCA_963575035.1 Avahi laniger | reverse complement strand
TTAATTTCTTTCTATTTTTGGTAGAGATGAGGTCTCGCTCTTGCTCAGGCTGGTCTCGAACTCCCGAGCTCAGAACGATCCGCCCACCTCGGCCTCCCAGAGAGCTAGGATTACAGGCGTGAGCCACCGCGCCCGGCCGTCTCTCTCTTTTTTTTTTTGTTTAGGTTGACTAATCATTTATCTGTTTCACGGTTTGTTGCTTTTTTCTTCCAAAGAAGCTGTTCTTGTATATTTATTAGTTCTGTTGTTTTTCAGTTTTTTATTTCATTGACTTCTTCTTTATTCTTATTCTTTCTTTCCACCTTCTTTAGATTTATTTTATACTTTTAAAAACCTTTTTGCATTGAATGATTATTTGCATTCTTTCCACTTAATTAACATTTAATGCTGTGTATTTTGCATAAGCATGACGTTAGCCACATCCCGTAGGTGTTCCTGTAGGTAGTTGTATTAGTATGCAATCTAAGCTGCTCAGACAAAAGTACACCAAAACTCAGTGACTTAAGACCAAAGTGTCTTTCTCTTCCCAGTCACATTCCAGAGATAGGCAGGGGGCTTTGTCTCATCAGGGACCAACTTCCTTTTCTCTTGTAGCCCTGCCATCTCAACAATATTGCTCTTATATGCTTGGTTAGAGATGGTTCCTAATCATTGGGTTCTAGTTCCAGCCCCTGAGAAGGAAGAACAAAAGGAATGGGGACAATTTCTCTTCCAAAGGATGTGACCTGGAAATTACCCACATTGCTTTTGTTCGCATCCCATTGGCTGGAATTCATCACATGACTATACCTAGCACGAAGGAGCCTCAGAAGTGTAGCTTCTAGCTGGGCAGTTTTATGCTCAGCTAAAAAACAGGGGTTCTGTACCAATGGCAAGAAGAAAAAGAGAGACTGATACGGTTGGAGAGATGGCAGGTTCTGCACAAAAATATTTTCATCATTGTTATTATTTTAGGTATTTTTCAGTTTTGGTTTCGATATTTTCAAGAGTTTTCTTACTTTGTTAATTTCTAATTTTATTGCATTGTGATAAAAGAATATTGTACTGTTTCTACTAATGGAAATTTATAAGGGCTTGTGAATATCCCATGGGCCTTTGAAAAGAAGGTTTTTCTCTGTTAGTGTATAGAGTTTGGTATATGCCAGTTAGATTTTATTACCTCTTACCATTTAGGTCTTTTATATTCTCACTTAGTTTTGCCCTTCTGCATTTTAATGGACCAAAAGCCATAAAGTCCTCTAATATCATGTGTTATTTCTCTTTGCATTCTTGTACTTTTTAATGAATATTGATGCTGCATTGTTTGTGTACTCAGGGAGAAAGCCAGACCACTGACTAAAGTTTAGCGAATCTGGACAATCTTGTTTCCCAGCTGTTGGAGGATACCTCATTCTAGGTCCAACATTATATATACATGAAGGAAAAAGTATCCCTTTTCAAAACTGGAGCTTGTTCAGTTTTACCCTAAATTGAATAGTAATGTTTTTCTTTAACCTGAGTGAATGTTTCTATTTTTCACTTATTACACAGGTAATTCTGACTCGAAGGACAGAAGAGGTGAGCCGTTCACCTTATATCTGTTGTCCCTTTTACATAGTGTATGGTATTCATCTGTGTTTCCTCTGCTTATAGTCTGTGGTAACCTTGTGCATCTGTGGTTGTGTTGTTTGTTTACTTTCCCTTAAATTGATTCTATATTAACCTCATACAGAAAAGCAGTAGAAATAAGTACTGTATTTAATGTTTTTAAGTATATATTATGGATTCTAACAGCTATGATCTATTTTAACAAGCAGTAAAATAACTGTATCTTACTTTGTCATGTCACCTTGTTAATCCTGCCTTTGGTGATATCAGGCTATAATTTTTATACCATAGGTTATTTCTGATTTCTAGGACATAGTTAACATTTAAACATTCTGACTTTGTGTTGTCTTTCTCCTAGTCTATAAAATGTTGATCCTTTGTGGCTTTGTATGGCTTTCATGGATTTTCAGCCCTCTAGTGTAAAGTCCCTATAGCCTGAGATGCTGTGTCTGTGGTTCAGGCTAGACTGCTGAATCCCTGGTCATCAGAGAGCAGGAAGACCTGTATACTCATGTGCAGAAGTATGGCACATTTTGCCTAAGACAACAGTAAGGCTGCCATCAAAAGGCATGAGAGAAAGAGATCATCCAGTATTCTAAGAAATGATCGTTACATTTGAGTTTGGAAAATGTTACTATATGAAGCAGGTTTTTTTATCATGATTTTCTATTTTATGAAATCAAACTCTTTGAGATTTTTTTTCTGACTACATTATTTAACTATGTACAAATTTCCCTGTGTAATTAAGTAATGGAACATTTGGAGGCTTATGAAGTCCCACTAATTAGGGAGCATTTGAGTCAGAAAAGTGGATACTCTGTAATGTCCATCTGCCACTATATTTGGTGAAAAATAGTGAGGTGTTACCATACTGTGTACAGATTTCTCTTACTTTCCTAAACTCAGCAGCCAAACATGGGATTAATGCAGTGTCCTTGCTATACAGATCACTTACTATCACTGTCAAATGTATAGAACTTAATAGGTTTATATTGCAGTAGATGCTTATATTTGCTCCCTAAACTGCTCTTTTAACCAGTCCTACGATAAAATCAAAAGTCAAAGTGGTAGGCTTTAAGATCTGTTGATTCCTTCTTCTACTTAGTGTATGTTTTAATAATATTCAACCCTTTTCTTATCCCAGATATTATACCTCTTTTACCTAGCTGATATTTAAGTAGTTTCCATATTGTGATTAAAAAAATAAAATTACCTTAATTATCTAGATTATTGCTAATGACATATGAAAAGTTTATTAATATAATAAATCTCAGTTTTAAGTCAGGAGATAATTTTGTATAATTCGCTTGGCCAAACAGGGAACTGAAGAGGCATATATATTCTAAAGTCACATGTGTAATAACAATTTTACCAAAGCAGATCTTTTGAAGTATTGTAAATTTGGATATCACATTCTAATTTTAAAGCCAAATGCTTTTTGAGACATGAGTCAACTATTTGGAAATATGTGTATTATAATGTGTTTGATAAGCAAATTATGTCCTATGCAGATGAATTAATACAAGTTTTTATGCACTGGCCTTTGGGGTGCTTTTGAACACCAGTGGTTGGTGTTTCAATTGTCAAAGCAGGAAGGAATAAAACAAGAGAGGAAGGGAGACGCAGACAACTCTTCTTCCTCTTTTAAAGTCCAAGAAACTGGTTATTTTCTTGTTGTTTTTGTTTGTTTGTTTGTTCGTTTTTTCTTTTTTTGGAGACAAGGTCTCCCTCTGTTGCCTGGGCTACAGTGTAGTGGTATCATCATAGCTCACTGCAAACTCAAACTCCTGTTCTCAAGCAATCCTCCTCCCTCAGCTTCCTAAATAGCTGGAACTATGGACGTGCCCCACCATGCCCGGCTAATTTTTTCTGTTTTTTGTAGAGATGGGGTCTCACTCTTGGTCAAGATGGTCTTGAACTCCTGACCTCAAGCAGTCCTCCTGCCTCAGACTCGGCAGAGTGCTAAGATTACAAGTGTAAGCTACTGTGCCCGGCCCCTATACCTTTAAGCAAAATTCTGCATAAACCCATCTCATCGTACTTTCCTACTTTTTATTGTAATAGTCGAATTTGGTTCCTTTTTTTCTTTTTTTGATAATGAGATTTTCATGTGAAGACCTTATAACTGGTATTTATTAAATAGCAAGAACACAGGATAAAGCTGGTTCTAATCATACTTTAAAAATATTTTAGATGTAATCATTGATATAACTGCTTTTTTTAAAAATCAGAAAATAGTATATTTGTAAAGAAGGAGTCCTTGAGACTAGAGTTCTAGAACCAGTCAGGATCTAAGTATTCTGCTGAACCCCAGAGACTCCTTAGTGTTTCTCAGCTCTCGTTTCAGATCATCTAGATCTGCTTCCTATGGCTTTCTCCTTCAATACTTACTAGAGTTAGAGTCTAGAAAGGATTGACATTCTTGTTTAAAGAGGTATTTTTGAATTATCATAGTAAGCAGCATTATTGTGAGCTCCATTTTTGATAGCTTTCCTTAACACCTTTAATAATACATTCAGCATTCATTCAGTGCCTGTTAGATGCCAAGGATTCCAGAAAAAAAAAATGCTTCCTGTCTCAGGAAACATGTGAACACCAGGTATCAAAGTCCGCTCAGTACATGCTGCTGGGTATACCACACAAAGTGCCAAAAGAGCTCAGAAGACTTATTGCACCTGGGGGAATGGGAAGGAGGCACAGAGATAAGCTTTGGACAGTTTAAATTAAAATAGTAAATGGGGGAAGGAGGACACACCAGATAGGGCAAGAGCAAAGAGGCATGAAAGAGCAAGTTGTATGTTTCAAGAACTGCTCACAGTTGATGTACGTGAGGTAGGGAGTGGGTTTTAGAAAGATAATTCCAGAAGCCTTAGAGAAGATAGGTGGGTAATAGAAATTAAGGTTTCTAAGCCTGGCATGGTAGCTTGCGCCTATAATCCCAATGATTTGGGAGGCTGAGGTGGAAGGATCACTTGAGGCCAGGAGTTTGGGGCTGCAGGGAGCTATGATCACTGTACTCCAGCCTGGGGACAGAGTGAGACCCTGTCTCTCAAAAAAATAAAAAATAGACAGTAAAGTTTCTGAATGGTAATTTGGCCCAAGACAAAAGTGATTGGGCTCAGCCCAGTGGTTTGTGCCCTAGAGGCAACCTGATCAATCACTTTTGCTGTTTTTAGAGCTAGTTGGAAGCACTTAAAACAGCATTACAACTCTACCTTTGAGAGTTGATAGATACTACTGTGTAAAGTGTAGAGAAGAGATAAATATATTAGTGTGAGGAATTATGGCATTTACTTCACTATTTCTGTAGTTGACCAGAGTGTCTCAAGTCCTTAGATTACTTGCCTGTTTACATATGAGCCCTTAGATTGATATGACCCTTTGTTTTCTTGGACATCTATTGTCCCAGAACCCCATTTTAGTGTTTTGAAATGACTGCTCCCAGGCCTAAGTCTAGGAGGTAAAACTTTGCTGGAATGGCGGTTGGGGCAGAATGGGTAGGCAGTGTGGAATGGACCCGTGTATCTGCCTTGCCTATACCGGCCTGCATTGTGCTAGCCCAGCTCTTCAGAGGACCCAGACTAAGACAGTCCTGAGCATGAGAAGGCAATGAATCTGTACAGTTTGGGAGGAACCCTAGGAAGGTGACTTGATCCTGAGCTTATCTCCAAGTCTAAGATTTGATATGGGGAGCTGTAAATTCTCTCTCATTTCCTTAGTAGATCTAAGTCTCCTTTCCTCACAGAGACCTGGGGACATCTTTGCTATCTGTATTGCCTACTGACCATGTAAAAAACATGAGTGTAATTTTGATGTCAAGAGGTAAAATCTGGCTTTCATGATGGTGGACTGTTCTGGCCTGAAGGCTTGTAAGAGCAAAAGTGTCGTTGGGTCCTATAATTTATGGATAGTCTGGAGAATACTGTTACTTTATTTTCTTGCTTTAGATTTGCAGCTGTGTAATCATGGGCAAGTTATTTAATCTTTGCTTAGTTTCCTTATCTGTAAAATAGGTTTAATAATGGCGTATCTACCTTAGGATTGTTAGGATAATTACATGATATAATATGGGATTGTGCTTTGCTCTGTTCCTGCCTTATGTTACTGTTTAAAAACATGTTTAGATATTAACTAATAATTTTTATTAATTCATAAGTTATCCAGATAGCTACCTTCCTCCTTTCTCTGTTGCTTGTAGTTGCCAACTCTCCTAGTGGTCATAAACAATACTGCACTCTTCCTTGCCCTTTCTGATACTCCATTGATTCATTCATGCAGAACGTTTCCTGACCACCTCATCTTAAATAGAACCCCTCATTCTCTTTTTTACTCTTATTTTTCTTCATGGCACTTACCACTACCTGTATTATACATTTCTTATTTATTGTCCTGTCTCCACTGGAGTATAAGCTTCATATGGGCAAAGATGCTGCATCCTCAGGACCTACTTGGCACAAGTAGTCACTCAGTATATATTTATGGAATGAAATAATAAGTATTGAGCTTAGGGATATGGGGGGCGGTGGCCTTGTATCCTGGCTTCAAAATGTATCATTTAATGGACTTGTAACACTGACCTTAATCCAATGTGATAAGGGTTGTAGCAGAGTAGTTATATAGCATTATGAAAGTAGCAATTGATTTCATTAAAGGGAGAAATCAGAAAAAGATTTACCCAAAAAAAGGTGATATTTGAGCTAGAATTGTATTAGAGGAGAGGTGGTAATTACATTCTAGATTAGGGGTTGGCAAACTTTTTCTATCAAGGGCCAGAGAATAAATAATTTCAGTTTGTGTGACTCCAAGTTGTCTCTGGCATCTACTCCACTCTGCCTTTGTAATGCAAAAGCAGCCATAGACAATATGAAAATTAATGAACATGGCTGTGTTCCAGTAGAATTTTATTTACAAAAACAGGCAGTGAGCTAGATTTGGACTGTAGTTTGCCAGCCCCTATTCTAGACAAAGACCCGCCTGAGCCTAAGAAGCTGGTCTGAGGTTCTCTGCAGTGTGTGAGCTTCTGGATGGCAAGGCCAATCCTTTTCCATTCATATCAGGCACTTTGCAAATATGACTTCTTTTAAATCTCCCATTAACTCTGAGAGGTGGAAAGTACTATTACATTTCCATTTCCTGAATCATTCTAAGAGATTGTCACACTATTAGTGAGTAGGATAGTGGAAATTTGAACTCCCAGGTCTGTCAGACCCTAAAGCCCCATACTCTGGAAATGGCTTTCTTTTGACCTCATGCTGATACAAAAATTTGGCTAGATAACTCTAAGTTCAAAATCCTAAGAACTTTGTAGACAGTGCACCATTGATTTCTGGCAGTGATGTTTTAGATGAGCAGTCGTAAGTGAATCTGATTCTTATTTCTCTGTAGGGAGTCTTTCTTGCACTGAACATTGTTAAGTGGCCTGTGGCTGGTTGGTTGATTTCAACCCAAAATTTCAGAATTTTTTCAGGATGCATCCAATTAAACATCTTTTTTCCATATTACTTCTCAAACTAGATGGTTTCTTTTGGCTTGATAACTCAGGGAATTTTCTTGTGTTACTTCTTGCCCTCCTTCCTCACTGGTTTCTTCTTTGGGATTTACTATTGAATAGAGGCTAGATCTTCTGGATCTAACCAGCTTGTTTCTTTTCTCTGGTCTCATAATTTCATCTCTTATTCTATGTTCTTATTCTGTATTCCCATGATTTGCTCTTTCATATTACACATTTGGTTTTCAGTTATGTCTGTTCTCCTGTTCAGTCTTTCTAATGAGACTTTTCCCTCTAATCTTGTTATTTCCTAAGAATTCATTCTTAATACTCAGATGGCTCCTTTTTAAAAAAGATCAATGTAGTATCCTCTTGCACAAATTAACAATGTATTTTTAAAGATTTATTCTATTTTTGTGTTACCTCTGTTTCCCAGGGCTACTATTGTTCTCTGTTATTTATGAAGGTCACCTGTAGGGCTCTGGTTGCCCTTTGCCCTGGAGCACTGAGTGGCCTGGAATGCGCACACTGTAGGCATCCCTTCAGGAGGAAAAACAGGGACATATATCCTAAACCAGCAGTTCAGTGATGGTCCAGGAATTTGGGACAGGACACAGTTATCCTCTAGGCAAGCTGCCTTTCTTTTTCTTTTTCCCTTCTTGCTCTCTTGTGGCTGCCTAGAGTTATCTCAGACACTACCATGTTTTTTTTTTGGTTTCAGGGCCCACTAGGAAACCTTCTGTGGACCTAGTACATCTAGCAATCATGTACAATGTATAAACTCACTCTAGTGCCAATTCAAAAGGAACCAGAAAAGGCTTTATAAGGCAATTAGGGAAGTTTAAATAGTAACTGAAAAATATTAGATGATATTAAGGAATTAGTGTTACTTTTAAAATGGGATAATGGTATTATGATTATATTAAGAACCCTTATCTCTTAGTGATACATACTGAAGTAGTTATAGTTGAAATGACGTATCTCAGATTTGCTTTAAAATAATCCAGTGGGGGGGGTTATAGACCGGTGGTTCTCAACTGGGGGTAATTTTCCCCCCAATTTAGCAATGTTTGAAGATATTTTTGAACATCACAATTGGGGGTTTGCTACTGACATCTAGTAGTTAGAGCCCAAGGATGTTGTTAAACATCCTACAGTGCACATGACAGACCCACAACAGAGAATTATCTAGCTCAAAATGTCATTAGTATGAGTTTGAGAAAATACATATATGCAGCTTATCATTTGCAAAAAAAAAAAAACACACACACACACACAACCCTCACCACTCTCTGTGACAAACTCTCCCCTCTGTTTTTCTAGCTGAATCTGGATGGAAAACCCCAGCTTGTCATTTAGCCTGTGGGTGTACTGGCCCTGGGTTGGCAGGCGTTTGTTTAAATACCATCCTGATATCCCAAGTCCACTTTCATCCCCAGTCCCAGCTGACTGTGAGCTTGAGGCCCAAACTGGTAAAACTAGTACTTAGTTTTCATCTGGAGCTTCTTGGGCTGATTGACCTCTCTAGCAGCTGAATCCCATCTGTTTTGTCTTCCAGAAATCTCTCAAAGTTTCCAGTCTGTAGATGCCACCCTTTGCTCCCTTTCAGATATGCTGTTGATTCATTAGTATTTTTATATTTCTTGTATCATTTCCATGTGGTTTCGGTAAAAGGAAGAAGTAAATTTATGGATTCAGCCCACTGTCTTAAGTCAGATGTCTCTAATTACCTTCTCATAATACCTGATATACTTCCCTCTGTGATTGGAATTTAACAAAGACATATTTAGAGATAAATCACTAATTCTTTTGTTCATTCACTCAACATAATCCATTATTTGTTTAGTGCTTACTGTGTGTTAAACTCTGTGCTAGGTTTTAGGTATATAGTGAGAAACAAAGCAGATATGTAATCCTTGCCCTTGTGGAGTTTATTGTATAAAAGAGGGACACTCATTAATCAACTACAGTCAAATAAATACATAGTTGCAACATGTGAGAGGTATTATCAAGGGAAATAACAGGGTGCTTGCTCTATGAGAATAATATAGAAAATAATAGCTAACTTTGAGTACACAATGTGTGCTAGTTTCTGTGCCAAGAACTCTACATGGATGATCCCATTTAATCTTCAGAATAACTTATTTTAGAGATGAAGAAATGGAGATGTATGATCCTAATTTAGTATTAGAAAGTCAAAGAAGACCTCTTGGAAAAGTAACACATTTTTAAAAATGAGAACTGGGTGAGTGGGAGTTAGCCAGGCAAAGAATGGAGGGAGGCTGTATGAAGCAGAAGTAATAACGTGTTCAAAGGCCTAAGGATGAAGGAACTCAGCATGGAAGGATACCCGTGGTTGAAGTTTAGAGAACAAGGAAAGAGCACAGGAGACAGGAGGTAGGTAGGGGCTAAATCTGGAAGGTTGTGAGAGGACACGGTAAGGGGATTCGATTTCATTCTGCAGGTATGGGAAATCACTGAAAGGTTTTACATAAGAGAGGGACATGATCTGATTTGCTTTCCTAGAGATCACCTTGTCTGCTTTGTGGAAATGGATTGGCAGGAGCCAGAGGCAAGATAAGAGAGGATGGAGGTTGGAACCACACTGGTGACAGTAGAGAATGGGAAAAGACAGACGGATTTCAGGTTTTAGGTATATCCCTAAAATAAATTACTTGCAACTGGGTTGGCCGTAAAAGATAAGCATGAGGAAGAAACGGAAGGATTTCCACATTTCTTACTTGAGCGACAGGGTGGATGAGAGTGGTAGCTACTAAATGCTGAGGAAAAGGTTTTAGACACAGAACATTTGTGTTGCCTATGAAATTTGAAGTGGAGGTGGCACATAGGCAGTTGAGGGTCTGGAGCTCAGAAGAGAGGTCTGACCAAGCAATGCAAATGTGGGAATTGCTAGCATATCATTTGTACTTATGGCCATTTATCCGATCAGGTCAACTAGATAGAGTGTAGAGAAGAGTACCAAGGACAGAACCCTGAGGAATGCCCATATTTAGAGATGTGGTGTTGGAAGAGGAACAACTAGCAAGCAACACTGAGATGGAGCAGCCAAGAGACAGAGAAAATCAGAAGGCTGCTCTGTAGTAGAAAGCAAGAGAGGAAAGTGCTTCAAAGAGGAGGGAGTTTTTGAAGGATAGCTTGCTTCACTACATCACTGCAAAAAAAAGAGAAAAAAGGAAGGAGGGAGTGATCAGTTTGAACGCTCATTTTAAAATGAGAGCTGCTTACCACAGTTATGTTCAAAACTTTCCATCAACAAAAAAGCATGGTATAATATCTCCCATCTCTTTGAAACAAAGAAAAAACAACTATCCACCTCATATCTCCCTCTAGCTACCGCTCCTTTCCTCTGCATCTCTTTATGGTAACAGTCCTCATAAAAGGAGTCAGTATCTCACTTTCTCCTCTTTGTCTCTTTATTTCACTCCATTTAGGCTTTCTCACCCACTACTCAAACCGCTCTTGAAAAGGTTGCTGATAGCTGCCATCTTGTCAAATCTGGTTTTACTTAGACCTCTTCCTACTGAATCTGTAGGCAGTATTTGAGTTGATTACTCCCTCCTTGAAAAACTCTGCTCCAGGCTTCCATGACATCACATTCTGCCTCATTACCTCCCACTTCATGGCTGCTGCTTTTGAGTCAGTTTAGCTGATCTTTTAAAAGAATGTAAATCCAGTTACATCTCTCCTCTGTTCAGAAGCCCTCCAATCACATGGAGAATTTAAAGCCACACTCAGTACCATGGACTACAAAGCCCTAAGTCTGCTAGTTCCTGCCCGCCTACCTCTCTGGCATCTCCTATCACATTGGCCTTTGTCCTAGTCCTCAAACCCGTCAAGCTCCTGTGGGCTGATATGCTTGCAATTCCCAGGTCTTTGCATGGTTCGCTTCTTATTTAGAGCTCTGCTTAGATACAGCCTCCTCAGAGAGACTTTCCCAAACCGTTTTATCACTGCCCCCCAACCTGTCACTTTCTATCTCCTTACCCTGCTTTTTTTCTTTCACAGCACTTGTCTCTGTTGAATTTAAGTATTGTCTTGTTTGTGAACAGTGTCCTCCTTCTCCCTCACAGAATGTTAGCTTTCTATCGCTTCCCCATTTCCAGTGTCTTAAACAGTGCCTGGCATACAATTGCTGATTCATAAATATTTTTTGAATGAATGCTGCTAAGAGGTTGAATCGGATGAAGGTGGGAATGTGTCCATTGGATTTGACAATATTCCCTTTGTTGGTGTCCAGGCTGAGCAGTTTAAACAGCACTGAGGGCGAGAGTCAGAGCAGATAGATTAAGGAGAACCCAAAGGTGAGGAATTAGAGAAAACAAATTAGAAAACTGTTGTGAGAAGTCAGCTGAGAAGAATAACACGGGACTGGTGGTAGCTGGAGGAGGGTAATTGAGGTCAGGAAATCTTTGAGATGACAGAAATGGATATAATCCAGAGCACACGTGATGGGATTGGCCTTTACATGGGAGGAACATGTCCCCTCTTTTAGCAGGTAGGAAAATGGTGAAGATAGATACAAACTCACACTGTTGTGTAGTTCATGGTTGGGGGTGAGAGTGGACAAGGATGAGTTGGCACCCAGTCAGCTGAATGAGAAATGAGGCTAAGCACTGCGTGAAAGGAAGCCAGGCCCTGTGGAATGGAGGGGGGTTGCCATGTCTCCAAGCTGCATGTTGGTATAGTTAGGGTCCTGGCAAGAGGTGGCTGGGGGAGCAGAGTATGTATAGAAGCTCCCAGCAGTTTCTGATACATGGTGCCCAAGGGTCTGATGTCTGCTTGTCTTAGTCAGGAACAATATTCTCTGCACCAGGAAGCCATTTGGGTTTATAATAGGAAAATTGTCTTTTTCCCTTCCTTTCCCATCTTCCTTTAGATGGAGCCCATTGAGGCTAAGAGAGAGTATGGTATTGGCCTTGCACACCCAACCTACCATCAGGATTGGATGTGTTTGTGCCTCCAGATATTTGAGTACTTTTTATGTACTAAGTACTGTTTTATGCTCAAAGACTACAGCTAAATGAAACAAAGTCTCTGTCTTCAAAGAGCTTTTATCCTAACGCAGAGAAACAGTAAATAAATGTATGTCAGAGATGGAGTAGACATGTCACGCTGGGCCCTGTGCTCCCTCCAACCCTGGTAGCCCTGGGGTGGCAGTTGGAGGTACACACTCACACTCTCTTCTCTCTGTGTTTCCGTGTACTGCCATCTGCAGAAATACTGAATGAGCCCTTCTTCCTCATCAGGGTGTTTCCCTGAGCAGCTGACTTGAGCCCTCCATTGCACAGTGTGGTAATGACTTATTCTATTCTCTTGATTTCAGATGAGACGCCAATTATTGCAGTGATGGTGGCCCTGTCTTCTCTGCTAGTGATTGTGTTTATTATCATAGTTCTGTACATGTTAAGGTGAGCATGTTAATCCTTCTGCTTAGACTCTGTTTCAATACCCCAGTGTCTCAATAAGCCCACACAGTCCAGTAGACATTAGGATCAGAACAATGAATAGGATAGAGGGGGAATGACTTATGATAGTGCTAAGATTAAAATTCTACTTAAAAATGGTTTAAAAGCTCTGCATAGCCTTCCTTAAGCCCTGGATCCTCCTTTTTTCCATCTGTCCAAGCCTAGTCCCCCAGTTGCAGTTCAATCTAAAGCCCAAATGGTGGTTTGGAGGTTGGGGTAAGAAGCCGCAGTTTGTTTTATTAGTGACAGGTGTTTCAGGATCTTCAGATCTAGCCCTGTTGAAGCAACCCCTAAAAGGGCCTCAGTGAGATTACATGCTCAACAAAAGCTTACTTTATTTCTAGTTGGGGCTTTGTCCCCAAGCCCCTCTGGGACCCCTGGCCCTAGTGTGCTGAGCTGAACCATGTGAGTTACAAGATTCCTCTTTTTGACCTCCTTTCAGAGTCCTCTAGACATTACCACTCAAACAACGAGCAGAAGCAAGGAAGGGGAACCCAAGGGAGAGAAGGGGGTGGTACATTTGTTCTCTTCCTGCTAAAGCTACTGCCCTGACTAACTGGGTTTAGCTCTGCCTTGTCTTTGGCTTAACCTGTTTTGTGCTCCCTCTTGTTCTGCAGGGATAGAGAAGGAAACTGTGTGTGCCCCCTACAATTTGGCATGTGTCTCCCTTATTCTGCAGGAGACTTGTGGCCAGACCTGTGCCCACCCAGTCTGAAGCTCTGGGCTTCTCCCTGGGGACTCCCAGGCTGCCCTGATGAAATACCAGGATTTTTTGTTTGATACAGATCTTCCTATCTCCCCCACTATATTCCACTCACTCATCCTTTCTCCACCTGGTGCAGCTGTGCTCTCTAGTGGGTCTTGGAACTAGAGCTGCACAGAGGAGCTGTGCCAGCCAGAATATACCATTGGTGTTACCTGGGTTGAATTCTAGTGTGCTGAGGGTAAGCAAGAGCAGCCCACGGTATTCAGTCACCAAGGCATGGAACTGCCTCAGGATGTGTGTGACCTGTCTCTGAAAGAACCTGATTATTTGATGAAGGAGATTTAGAAAGGCTGTGTTGATAAGTAGGACTACACAGCCAATGACTTGCCTTTTGCTCCTCTATGCTTCGTTTTTCACTATGAACATTTTCTCATTAGGTTTAAGAAATACAAGCAAGCTGGGAGCCATTCCAATTCTTTCCGCTTATCCAATGGCCGCACTGAGGATGTGGGTAAGGCACCCCTTAATGGCATGGGGAACCCTCACAAGGAGGAAAATCAAGAAATTAGGGGTTTCCTCATCCTTTAAAAAAAACAAGACTATAAAAAGAGGGGAGAAAAAAAAAACTTTTGAAGAAAACAGCCCTAGATCTTGGAAGCTTGATCCATGAGATACAATCCCCAATTTAGTCTCCAGAAAAGGGGCTGGGTGCTCAGGGCACCTGACTGACCTCTTCCCCTCTTCTGCACTGCAGAGCCCCAAAGTGTGCCACTTCTGGCCAGATCCCCAAGCACCAACAGGAAGTACCCACCCCTGCCTGTGGACAAGCTGGAAGAGGAAATTAACCGGAGAATGGCTGATGACAATAAGCTCTTCAGAGAGGAATTTAATGTGAGTTCTTTGTTGAAAGTGGCGTATCAGATGAGAGGGAAGGCAGACCTAAGGTCAGGCCTTTTGAATCATGGTTTAGAAAACAGATTTCTAATGCTTAAGAGGTGAGAAGTTTTTACCAAATTTATTGGATTCTCTTCCTATATGATTGTGGCCAGGAAAGGAAAAGAGATTTGCCTCAGTTTCCTATTCTACCCATCCATCCATCATCCATCCATCATCTGTCTGTTCATCATCACATCTGTCACTTCTTTTGTTTAAGCATCTAATATGTGCCAGGTACTATTCCAGCTGCCAGGGTTATGATAGGGAGCAAAAACAGATCCAATCCCTACTATCAAGGAATTCACTGTCCAGTAGGGAAACCCCACAAACAGGAACAAAAATAACAACACAAGTCCAAACAGCAATACAGGATATAAAGGACTAGTGCATAGTTAGTTGTAGGAGCCCATATTAAGAGATGGCGTTTTAGGCCGGGCGCGATGGCTCACGCCTGTAATCCTAGCTCTCTGGGAGGCCGAGGCGGGCAGATCGTTTGAGCTGAGGAGTTCGAAACCAGCCTGAGCAAGAGCGAGACCTCGTCTCTACTAAAAATAGAAAGAAATTAATTGGACAACTAAAAATATATAGAAAAAATTGGCCGGGCATGGTGGCGCATGCTTGTGGTTCCAGCTACTCGGGAGACTGAGGCAGGAGGATTGCTTGAGCCCAGGAGTTTAAGGTTGCTGTGAGCTAGGCTGATGCCACGGCACTCACTCTAGCCCAGGCAAAAGAGTGAGACTCTGTCTCAAAAAAAAAAAAAAAGATGGCATTTTAGAGTATAGAGCAGGGGTTTCAGAGTGTCTAAAGTAGACAGTAGGAGTAGCTCAGTCTGGAAATGAGGACCATGGCAGACTGCAGAACACAGTTCTTTTCTTGGGTATTTAGATTTGTATTTTTAATAATTCCCACAAGGAAGTGGAACATGTTTGCAAACCACCAATTCTAATCCCAGGTCAGAAGAGATTCTTTGAATAAATGTTGTTTTAATTTATACCTAATCATAGACAAAAGTGGCAGGGAAAGGGGAAATAGCAGGAGCAAATTGTCAGGAGTGAGGGTAAGGGAAGGGTACATTCAGAAAATTAAAGAAGGGATGTGTATGGCTAAAGGGCAGAGATTCAATGGAATAGGAAGAGGTGAAACAAAGAAGGCTGGCTTTCCATCAATCTTGTAGCTTTCCATGAGAGAAGTAGAAAGCCATGGACCAACCAGATCTGTGTTTTGGAAAGATGACTGGCTTCTATATGGAGAGTAGCCTATGGAGAGATCAGAATAGTTGCAGGGAATAGAGTTAGGGTCTGCAGAAGTCGTTAAGATCAGAGGTGCTGCTAGATTGACCTAAAGTGGTAATGATTAGGGAGAGGGGAATGGACTTAAGAACGTAGAAGAGCAGTTCCAGAGTTGGTTCATTCATCATTGCTAAACTCACTTTCCTTCAGACCTTTCCAGTAAGCCATGTATCAGCTTGTCTTGTAGGCTCGTTCCTCTCATGATGCCACAATGGCTTCCCCAGTTCTAAGCATCACATGGAGCTCTAACAAGGTCCAGTGTGAAAAGGATGACCACTTCGTCCTTTTATCAGGAAAATTTTCCCAGAAGCTTCTGGAGACTTCCCTTGTTACATGCTCTTTCTTAAGCCAATCACAAGCAAGGGAGAAATAGGGTTACTATGGCTAGCTGAAACCAATCCCGATTATTATTCCTGGATCATGTAGGGGATGGATGGACAGCCCTACAGAATAAGAACTCTGGGAAAGAAGGAAAGGAGGAATGGTCATTAGGTGTGTAGATCACCACTCATACCTACTCCACTAGTGAAGGGCTTAGGGAAGTGGAGAGTGAGAAAATCACTAACTACTATATAGAGAATAGATGGAAGGGGACAGAAAGAGTTGAAGCAGAACACCATTTACCAGGCAAAAGTTTAATGGAATAGTTTGGACCCTTTTTTTCTGGCTTTTGGAAAAACAGCACCATTTAATGCTCATTATTGATTGAGAACATTTATCATACACCACAAGACAGCACCCCATCTTCAACGCTATACCTGGGTCTGTGGTAGACATCGTACTGTTTCATAATCTGCAGTACCAACTGCTTCTGGGTGATGGAATGTGTGATCCTCTTGCCATGAATTTTGCTTAGAGGTAATATTCCCTGAGATCCCATGATAAAGGCCTTCCAGTAAATCCCTAGATGGTGGTAGTGTCCTGGAGGCACGGTGGGTAAATTCAGATAGATATCGTGATGAGAGCCATTTGCTGTGCTATCATGGCAACCATGTTTATGAGCTCACTGGGCCAGCACTCCGGTAGTAAAGGAAAGAGCTGACCATCATCTCCTGTGTTCTTAGCAACGAATGCTGTCTGGTAAGGATTCACATGGCGCATAAATATTTCCTATCTTGCTCTAGTTTATACTCATTCAGAGCCATTGGTTAAGTAGATTACCCCACAGCAGTCTACTTCCAGCATGGGCCAGCATGTCTCATCAAGCCATTTGTATACCAGGCTGGACTTTTTTCTTCCTTCAGTCAACTGTTGATGTCAGCAGGCAGTCAGGAGTGTCTGTTGAGGGAGTGGGTTGTGTGGCAGTCATCCTATGCACATCACTTCCAGTTGATGGTGGAATTCTGCTTGGCGTGTCCAAATTTATGGCTTATTGGATGACATGATACCTAGTTTACGAGGAGGAGTTGAAGTCGTCTGCATATCTAGTGCCTTATGGTCAGGCTTACAGTCTCCACTCTAGAGCACAGTATTAAGCTGGGAGCATGGTCTTATCACCATGTCCGAGGGTTTTTCATTATGATTCTGCTTTTTAGCCTTACCATAAGCACTTTAGAGCCCCAAAGAATCTACCAGAGCCAGTATCTCCATGGCCTAGATCAGCTGGAGAGCCTTCTCTTTTCCAATCACTCAGTAAATGGGTCAGAGCAGGATATAAGCATATGGTGTATGCCTGCGGTCCCCAAACCCCCCGAACTGTGGCCCAGTACCAGTCAGTGGCCTGTTAGGAAGTGGACCACACATCACCACCTGAGCCCCACGTCACCCCCCCAAACCCACCCCCAGCATACTCGGCCTCAGTCCATAGAAAAATTGTCTTCGATGAAATTGGCCCCTGGTGCCAAAAAGATTGGGGACTGCTGGTATGCTATGCTAAACCGAAAATAGCCTAGAAGCATTGCTCCTTGTCCTAAGTAGGGGAGGGGTGCTGGAGCAAAGAGCAGCAAATTGTCCTTTATGTTGGAGGAGAGATCTATCATGCTGCAGGTCTTTGACTTTTAGAAAACTTGGCTGAGGTGGTAGACCACTGTATTGTGTACATCTTAGCATGTATATCTAAGATAACATAACTTCCTGCTCTTTAATTTCTGTTAGCTTGATGTTATCATTATAGTTGTCAGGGTGATGTCCTGTGAAACAGACAAAATCCTCATGAACCAGATCACAGCACAGAAAGGTCAAGATTATTTATCACTGAGGCTGCTCCTGCCTTGAGAAAAGGTAACTGCCTTAGGTAATCTGCACAATTTAAACAGAACATACACTTACCTCTATTAATAGCATAACCAGGAGTTATGTGTTAATCTTTAGGAAGGAGAGTACATCTAGGAAAAGCAACTATAAATCTGCAGCTCCAACTGATTGAGTTTACCATAGTCCACTGACATTTGTAAAGACTTGTCGATCTTTCATGCTAGTATGTTTGGTGGCTTGTGTGGAGAGGTAATATGAAACAACAGAATAGCTAATGCTAGTAGTTACTGAACACTCACTCCATGCCATCATTAAACTCAGAGGTGTAAATGGATTATCTCATCATTATTCTGCAGCTTTTAAAGTTTTCTGTAGCACTTAAGATCATGCAATTCACTGAGGGACTTAGACTTTCGGTAAAGAGAGATCGCTGCTCTGGGAGCTTGCATTTGTTCTTTCTGTAAAGGTCCCTATCTGATGGGTTAGGGAATCAGTGTGGCTATTCTGCCACTTAATAGGTAGCTCCTAGTGTGAAGCCTGTTTGGGCCAAAACTCCTTCCATCACCTGGCCTGCGAAGACTGCATTCTAATTAGCATATCAGGGTGACATTCTGGGATCCTGGGAATTAGTTAGCTCAAGGTTGGAACCCAGTAGACCCCAAAAGATGCATTTCCCTTTACCCAGTTTGCAGTTACCGTGGTAAATAACTATAGATTCTTGGGGAAAGATGAAGAGGGAGGTTCATGGTTATATATGAGTGTTGATGTGCTATGGCAGGGTTCTCCCTTGGCGCAGTGCCTTTCCTCTCCCTTATTAGAGGGTTCTTGGTCTATGAAATGATCCAGGCCTAGGAATTGGATGAGAGGGGCTATTTCTCTAGCATGTGGTCTTTAGTAGGCTGCCTAAACTGACCCAGGCTAGCTACCTTCCATTTTTGTTATTGGGAGCTTCACAGTGAATTACTCACAACCATAAACTTCTGAGTTCTAATGCCAGTGGCCTCTGACATGCCTTCCAACCCTCTAAGATCAAGAACCCATTTCGAAGCCAGGCCCTTTACTAGCATCTCAGTGTGGAGAGGACAGCCAGGAAAGCACTTCTGAAAGATTCCAGCACTTTCCTCACCATTGCACACCCTCCAGCAAAGCACATATTGTGAATTCCCTCAAGGACATACTGGAAGGTATCAGTAGAAAGGTTGAGCCTTTAGAGCCCATGTACCACTCTGATCTCCTCTACTTGTGCCAAGATTTTCTGGCTTTTCATTATCACCTCGCTGAATCCAGCATTCAATCCAGATTTCCACTAGCCACCCTAACTCAGCCTTAACTGTGGCCAGTGCCTGAGCTGTTACGCTACCTGCACAAGTTCATTTGACCATACCAACTAGAAATTTGGCCTCATCCAAAAGTTATCCTCTCTTCTCTTCGGTTTGACATCCCCCAAATCTATATCAATGACTATTCCTATAATTTTTAATTATGCAATGAAGTGAATTCCCATAATTTCTTCTAGGTATTTATTAGCTCTTTGCTTTTCTACTTTATTTATGTATTTTACTCTCCAGATTGTGTTATGCTTATATCCTGATTATCCATAAGCAATGAGACCTGGGCTCTGGGGCAGTTTTCATCATGAAAGCAAGATACTGTAGAGAACATAGTAGAGATTTTTGGAAGTTAGCTTTGTCCACGTACTCTGTTTCCTTTCATAATTATTTCAGTCGTCTCACTTAAAGCCTTATCTTTCACATGAACACCCCAGGAAAGATGGCGAATTCTCTTGGCATTAAAATTCAGTAACCGATAAAATCCTGAAATTGTAACAGTTGGTTTAGCAAAATACATTTATAGTCATAGAAAAGCCCTGAGTCTTGTGCTATCATTTGGAGGTGAACATTTGATGTTGGAGCTGGGCTTTTTCTTGTTTGTTACTTAATATTGTCAGAAGTAATCTTCTTGGTTTCAACATTTCTCATCTCCTTTTAATTGGGACACTCCCACCCCTTTACCACTAGCAAGAATACTTCCCAGATCATCGTAAGTATTAACTGAAGTAGAGTTGTACAGATGTGAACTGTGAGTGGCTTGCTTTTTCCCATCCTGGAAATTGGTTGACAGTCTCTTTCCTTCCATCTGAACCCAGTAACAAGCTTACATCACCCACATTTCCCCCAACAGTTTCTCAGCTACAACCCACTCTGATACTAACCGCTAAGTCATTTAAGGTCCAAAGTTAAAAACAAGAGAAGTCAACTCAACTAAATTAAGCAAAAACCAAACAGAACTGTCAATTTAGGAAGACACTGGAGGAGCTAGCAGAATCAAAAGATGAGTTGCAGTTCCAGGCCTTGGACAGAGCAGGTACTACCTTGGTGGCTCTGGGGCCCTCCTAGGGAAGCACCTAGTTTTCAAAATCCTGGGAAAGAGAATCTGATTGGCCCAAGTATGAGTCAGGTATGACTATGTTTGGATCTATCATCCCTGGAAGGGAAGAGGAGAGATAGCACATAGGGAAAACACAGCAGTTTGTGTCTACTACCATAGAATAATGTTTTTATAGTCATCATGTGAGGAAGGCCTTTCTAAATTAACTATAAGATTCACACACCAGAATGGAAAAGATTGGTAGATAATAAATATATTAAAATGTTAAGCATCTGTATGACAAATAATGCCATTAAAAAGTGGCCAAAGGAGAGAACCTATTTGCCACAGGTAAACAAAAAGTTTTCCATATGATTTAAAGAGCTTCTACAAACCTATGAGGAAAAGGTAAACAATTCAGTAAAAAAATTGGCAATTTACAAAAGAAACACAAATGGTTTATAAACACAGAAAAGAAGATCAATGTATATAGTAATCAGGGAAGTATATATTAAAGCTAACCATTATTTTGGACCTGTCAGATATGAAAATTTTAAAAGATTGCTATCAAATGTAGGCAAAAATATGGGACATAGATATACACAAGTGGGGGGAGTTTAAATTGGTATAGCGTTGGAAGAATGATTTGGCAATAGTAATCAAAATTTAAATGCTTACACTATCTGACCTAGCTTCTGGGACTCTATGCAACAGAAAAACCCTTGTGCACAAGTGTGTATTTGTATAAGCATTTTCATTATAGCATTATTTATAATAGCAAAGAAAATAAAAAGCAAATATCTATCAAGTAGAATGGCTAAATGATTTCTTATATCCATTATGAAATCCTATACATTTCATTAAAAGAAATGTGTTCACAGGAATCTCCCAATCATATTGTTATGTGAGAAAACATAGCAGAGTACATGGTATAATCACATTTTTATTTTTAAAAATATCTGTGTGTGTTCGGGTGTGTTAATACTTTTTTTTGAGTCTGGAAGAATACTGTGAACTGTCAACAGTGACTTCCTACAAAGAGGGTGGAAAATAGGAGAGATAGGAAACTGCTTTCTGCTGAATTATTTGACTTTGTTTTACAACGAGCATTTTTTTAAATAATATTTTTTAAAGCAGAGTTTTCTTTTTAATATGGGAAATAAGCTAATGGACCTTAATATGCTGTAATGGATATGTAGCATCTAGAATAAAGAAGCTACTATCCCTAGTTCGAACTGTGCCAGGAGTCTTGTGGTCAGTAGGCTGTGAAAAGGGATATCACCAAATGGGATGTTCTGGAGAGAAACTGGACCATAGATGTGACAATTGAAAGAACAGTAGGCATAGGATATGACAACTGTCCTCAGATGTTTGACTTTGTTTAGCGGAAAGGAGACCCTGTAGCATGTCTACGAATGCCCACCATGATCAGAAGTTCCAGGCTATGGCTTTCATACTAGTTACAAGCTGGAACTTCTTTACTTACCAGCATTTGTCTTTGGAGGAGTCGTTGAATTTATTTAAATGGAACACTTGGAAAAGCCACTCATTGAGGTCCCTAAAGCATGCTCAAGGTTTAAAAAGAAAAAAAAATTGGTTAGCTCCTGAGAAGAAGGGGATAGGAGAGAGAAAAAAGAGGAAAAGGTAGAGCCAGGGAGACAGTCAGAATCTGTGCATTGTAAGATGTGACCTCCTTCCTCAGGACCTCACATCTTTAATAACACAGTTAAGTCCGGTGAAGAAGAGAGAGTGTGTGTGTGTAATCTGGTGAGGGGACTGAGTGTGACATCTGAATTGAGGCAGAGGCGAAAGAACCTTTACATTGATGAATTGTCTCAAAATAAATGAATGAGAGCCAAAGTCCTATAGGATTTAGCAGGAACTGTGGCAAAGGCTTTGAAATTCAGTAGTCCGGAGAGTTGAGGGTTCAGGTTTTACAAAGAGCAGAGAAGGTGCCAGCTGACATCTGTGTTTCACACTACTTAGTATAAGGGAAATGCAAAAGAAATTGTGTATCTGGATGTGGTTCCTTTTAAACAGAACTCTTCCAAGAATTGCCTTGGAAAGTAGTAAATTTCCCATCTCTGCAGTGTTTCAAGCACCAGTGACTATTAGGTGAGAGTATTGAAAAGGGGATTCAAGCATTAAAAGTGAATGAGATTCAGTCCTGTACTGGAGAATCTAGGCAGCGCAGTGAGTCAAGGAAAGAAATGAAAGGTATGAGGATTGCAAAGGAAGAGACAAAATAGGAATTTTTCTCGAAGGAGAATATTGTCTTTAGAAAAATCCAAAGACTCATCAGATAAATTATTAGAATTAAAAAGTTATTTTGGCACGATTGTTAGATACAAAGGCAGCATAAAAATTAATGCATTTCTATACATAGGCCACAAATGGAAAATCTAATAATACCTTTTAAAAGATGCCAATTATATAAAATATATATAAAATATAAAGTACCTAGGGATAATGTAACAAAATATTTAGAGAAAATTATACAAATGCTTGAACGCTTTAAAAGAAAACGGTTTAAATTAGTGAAGAGATAGAATCAATGGATTAGGAGGCTCAGTATTGTAAAAATGTCACTTCTCCCCAAACTGATATATAGATTCAATGCAATTCCAATAAAAATCCCAACAGGTTTTTTGTGGAACTTGACAAGCTGATTCTAAAATTTATATGGAGGAGAAAAGATCAAGAATAGCCAAGACATTCCTGAAGAAGAAGAACAAGGTGAGGAGACCTGCCTTACCAGATATAAAGAGATTATAAAATTTTAGTTATTAAGACAGTTTTGTATTGGCTCTGGGATAGTCACATTGACCAGTGGGATAAAATAGAGAGCCCAGAAGCAGATCCATGTGTAAGTGGAAACCTATTTATGACAGAATTTCTGTTGCAGTTTGGGTGGGGAAAAGGATAGTCTTTACAATAAATAGTGCTTGGGACCATTGGGTAACCCTGTGGGAATAAATCAAATTGAATGTTTGTCTCATACCAAACAAATGAATTCCAATTGTTGTAAACACTGAAATTTAAAGGACAAAATGATAAAATGTAGAGACAATAATGTAGTAAAATATACTTATAATCTCATAGTAGAAAAGAATTTCCTAAGACTTATATCGATGAGTTTGACTGTAGGAAAATGCAAAGATTCTGTTCATAAACAGATAACCGTAATTGCAAGGGTAGGCCAAACACTTGGTAAAAGATATCTGTAACATGGATAACTGGTAAAGGACAAGTATCCAGAATATACGAATGCAAATTAATAAAAAAATAAACAAGCAATCTAGTAGAACAACAGGGAAAACACTCGACTAGGTACTTCACAGTAGAGGAAAGCCTTTTGACCAGAAAACCGTGGGAAGATGATGATGAACCTCATTGATAATCAGAGAAACGTAAATTAAAACTACATTTAATACATGTAAAGCCTGACGATATCAAATATCGATGAGGATACAGAACAAGTGGAACACCGTACGTCGCTGGTGGAAGTATAAATTGGTATAACTGCTTTGAAAAACAATTTGGCCTTATCTGGTAAGGTTAGATACTCATACCTGAAATTCTTGAACATGTGCAGGAGAAATACACATAAATTTGTGCTCAGAGCAGCACCATTAGCTGTAAACAACCCAAATATTCATCAGTAGTATAATGGATAAGTAAATTTTGATACAATCTCAAAGTAGCTGAAGAGAGCGAACAACCTAGATGAATCTTAAGAACATAATGTTAGCAAAAAAAAAGTAAGTCGTCACTTGATCACAATTCCATTTTTATCAAAAAATAGACTGAACAATAATAATATATTCTTTAAGAATACAAAATATATGAGATACAAGTTTACCTGTGAGAAGGGAAGGAAGGAAGAGGATATGAGGAGAAGGGCCCAAAGAGAACTTCTAAGTTAAATTGAATGATGAATACTTTTTTTAAATAAGTGTGAATAAATTTGAAAGATACTGTTTAAAAACTGACGTATTGTAAAAAATGAGTTCCTGTTAAGACTTGAGCAAGAGATGAAATGGTCTTTGATGCCACCTAGTGTTCCTAGAGAGTTTAACATCTTCAGGCTTCTGGCCCAGTTGCTCCTTTCTAGCTCCATGAGCTGTTTTTCAGAATAGAAACTAAACACTAGGGTTCCCCTTGTTTTCATCTCCAACTTAGGCACTTCATTCTGAACTTTTGCATCTAGCCCTATGTTCCTCAGGGCAAGCCCCTTCTTTTCTCTTGTAAAACAATGGCTCTGTTTCTAACTTTCATTTTAAGAGCTTTACCTCACCCAGAAACCTAGTTTTTCTTTATTACGACTGGGGCAGCTAGGCATGCTGATAGGACTATTAGGTGGCAGTCATTGTCATTCCCAACCTTGCTGTATTTAAGACTTTTTCAGTTGTCTTGTCATTACCTCTATTCTACATCATTTTAGAGAAAGGATGTACAGGAAAACTAGTGCCTCTGGACTAGTCATGAGGACTTAAAAACCTGGTGTCTCATCCTGCCCTGTACTGGAGTTGGGGGGAACCTGTGGAAATCTATCCTGTGTGAAGGAAGAGAAAGCAAACTGTGGGTGAATTGGGAAATTCCATTCTTAAGTATGATCTCTATTCCATGTGCAAGAGCCCAGCCCAGGAAACTCTTTTTCTCCCCTTTATGTATTCACAGCATAGTGTCAAAGGGAATTGCCTCTTTTAGTGAAATCACATGCATAACTCTCAGGGTTTTAACTCTGAAAGGAAAATCTCTTGAGTAGGTGAGGGCAGATGGACTATAAGACCCTGATTCCCTTTATCTTTGAGTCTTTCACTTTAATTTCTCCTAGCACTTTATGCTGGCTCCCAGGAAATATATTTGTTCCCTTCTTAAAGCTCTTGGTTCCATCTGCAATATTGGTTCGCTTTGGGCTGGCATTTCCTTTATTTAATCTTTTTGGGATTTTTTTTTTAACTATCAAAGCCAGAAACCCGAGAGTCATTCTTCATTCCTGTCTCTTTCTCTCCCCAATCCACCTTCCCTTCATTCTATCTCCAAATTTAGTAATTCTAATTCCAGAGTATATCTCAAATACATCCATTTCCTTGTACCATCATATTTTCATGTTTCTACTCCATGCTTCTGTTCTTGCCTCCCTTCAGTCCATTTTCCACATAGTAACCAGAGTGATTCTTTAATATGTAAAATGGATCTCACATTTAAAACTTCACTGGTTTCCAGCCAGGCATGGTGGCTCACACCTATAACCCTAGCACTCTGGTAGGCTGAGGCAGGAGGATGACTTGAGCTCAGGAGTTTGAGAACAGCCCAAGGAAGAGTGAGACCCTGTCTCTACTGAAAAACAAGAAAAAATTAGCCAGGCAGGGTGGTGCACGCCTGTAGTCCCAGCTACTCAGGAGGCTGAGACAGGAGGATCGCTTGAGCCCAGGAGTTGGAGGTCACGGTGAGATACGATGATGACACTGTATTCCAGCCAGGGCAACAGGGAGAGACTCTGCCTGAAAAAAAAAAAAAAAAAAAACTTCAGTGGTTTCCTCCTGTACTTAAAGATAAATCCAATCTCTCTTTTCAAGGACCTACATGGAAATGAATGATCTGACCTTGCCAACCTCATCTCCTCCCACTTCCTTCTGCCATCCCCACCAGCCTCACTTTCTGCATGGCCCCTTCACTAACCTTGTGGTTTCTTACACAGCCAAGCCTTCTCCTGCCTCTGGATTATCACAGATGCTGTTACCTGTGCCTGGAATACTGTCTTCCACACTCATCCTTCCTCATAGAGACCTACCCCTCATCTAAATTTGGTCCTTTCTGATACTTCATCTCTAGTAGCATTCTGTTCTTTTGTTGCATTTATCGTGATACATAATTCCATATTTATTGTTTTATTTGTTTAATGTCTGCTTTTCACCCACAAGTTTGTGTTGTCCATGAGGGCAGGAACTCTACATGTCCATATTTGATTCACCACTATTTGCTCTATACCTAGCCTGGTGCCTAATAGGTACACAATATGTATTTGTTGAGGGAATGAGTAAAAAGTAATACATACACTATAATTTACTTAACTGTTACCCTACTGCTGAATGCTAAGGTTGTTCTCAGTTTGGAGTTATTCTACATAATGATAAAGTAATTAATTTGAACACAGATTTTTATTTCCTTAGGGTAGATTCTCAGAAATGGAGTTGATAGGTCAAAAAGTATAAATATTTTTAAGGCTCATAAAACATATTTCCAAATCAGTTATTTGGAATAAGTGTCAGAATTTTAAAATGTTTTCCTTTTTACTTTCTTAGTTTTGAATATATGGAACATGTAAGAGGAGAACAGTTCAAATAAAAAAACTTACCTTCCTACTCTCATAAAATGCATTTGTTGAATGTTTATTCTGTGCCACACATAAGATAACAGATTTGCCTCAGTTCATACAACCCAGACTATCTCATGTCAAACCATTTTATGCTTATCCACATACCTCCCTGCGCTAATTTACTTTTGTTCTAAAGTGCTACAAATTTAATGTCACTTCATCCAGATCTTCTTCCTAACCATTGTATCCATGTGAATGCCCTCCTAATTCACCCACCAGTCCTTGCTTTTTTGCCACATGATGCTAGAGGCTGGGGTGCCATGCCCCCTTGTGAGACCCCTAGGGAGAACCCAATTCAGCTGACCATCCAGAGCCCTCCTGTCTGGTTCACTCTGAGATGTACGTCATCTTTGTTGGGGTGGTTAGCATGAAGATAAATAGCCCATTCCTTCAGTTATGTCCCCTTGCTGATTTACATGGGTGGTCCATTTTGACCCAGCACTGTAATAGGTCCCTAACCACATAGTAATCACAAAAACAGCAGGGTTCATTTACAGTCACAGGAAAGGCATTCTGCCTCCTGGGGATTCTTGTTGTTGAACTCTGAGGAGCTTGTGACTGTTTAGGGGAGAAGTCCATTCTCTATGTTAGGCTGCAAGTATTCACCTGGGCTCATGTTTATCCCCCCAAGAAAAGGTAGAATTTGCTGCCAGGTCAGGGTTTGATGCAGCAGTTTGCATGTTTGGTGTCTATCCCTGCTAATAACTCTTTTAATTTCTTTTAATCTTTCAGGCTCTCCCTGCTTGTCCTATCCAGGCCACCTGTGAAGCTGCCTCCAAGGAGGAAAACAAGGAAAAAAATCGATATGTAAACATCTTGCCTTGTGAGTGTTTGTAGTATTTCTTGGGATGTAACCCAAAAATACATCTCTAGCCAGATTTTCTGAGGATAGGAAGAATCTTGTGGTTGGTAATAACAGTAGGGTTAAGCCTTTGGGCTGAAAGGGCCTTTATAGTTCCCAAGGTGACCGCACATGCTCACAGAGTCAATTAAGTGGTTGACCAGAATTTTTGTGCCAGGCCTAAAGTTTCTAGTAGGCCAGAGAGAACAGCTTCGCTAGGACCAGTCAGGAAGCAGGTTGTGGTGGTGGTGGTGTTTTGTAGTGCTCATTGAAACAAATTCCACTACAGAGTTCTCTTTATAACCTCTTTCCCGAGTTAGCCATTGCTGAGATCTATAACATATAGACATTTTTCTAGGCCAGCAGTCTCCAAAATGGGATATGCATAATTTAGTGGGATGTGAGAGGAAGATGTTTGAACTTCCCTTTATTTTTATATTTGCTTTTTTATTCATCCTTTAAAAAATTTTATATTTTGGGGTGCATAATACATTAGTACATGTGCATAATTTACCAATAAATGAACATATATCAGCGATGCCACTCAAATTTTTATTGGTGGAGTATAGTACTAAAAAAATTATAGAGATCACTACACTAGGCATGTACAGATACTTTTGTCATCTTATTTGTGTGCATATATATGGGTGGGGGTGAATATATTACATATTTTTTTAAATATATATACGTGTTCTGACTTTTTTAAGAGTATTGTCAGTTCATCTGTCAAGAAGCACTTTCCTTTTTTATCAACTGCTTAGTATTCCGTATCGTGGATATATCTTTATTTAACTAGTCTCCTAATGATAGCTGAGATATTCCAAATCTTCGCTATTACAAATAGTGTTGGATTATGGTATCTTTATACATGTGTGTCTCTGTACACATAGGCACAGATGTCTCAGCTGTCCTGGCTACATCAGGAAGAGTGAAAAATAAAATTGGATTTTATTGAAATATTAATTCTTGGGTTTTTTTCCTAGATGACCACTCTAGAGTCCACCTGACACCAGTTGAAGGGGTTCCAGATTCTGATTACATCAATGCTTCATTCATCAACGTAAGGAACTGTTGCTTTTCTCATAATCCCCCCTGAATGACCATTGACTGCCATCTGTTGGCTGCTTCCCAGCTGTGCATTAGGGGGAATATTTGTCATTTCATGTTTTCCTTGAGGAGTCTGATTTTTTACCCTGTCATCATTCCCAAAGGTTTCCCATGTAGAAATCTGAATCTAAATATGTATTTTTCCGTAAGAATCAGTAAATCCTTTACTGAGCTGAGTCAAATACCTATAAACAAAAGCAAGTTTTGCACTCAATAGTAAAAATAAACTAGGTGCAGTGGCTCCTGCTTGTGATCCCAGCTACTCGGGAGGCTATGGCAGGAAGATCAATTGAGCCAAAAGTTCAAGCCCAACCTGGGCTTTTTTTTCTCAAAGGAAAAAAAAAGGCTGGGTGTAGTGGCTCATACTTGTAATTCTAGCACTTTCGGATGCCAAGGCAGGAGGATAGCTTGAAGCCAAGAGTTCAAGACCAGCCTGTAACACAGCAAGACCCTGTCTCTATGAAAAATACAAAAATTAGCCAGGCATGGTGGCATGTGCCTGCAGTCCCAGCTACTTGGGAGGTCAAAGCAGGAGGATCTCTTGAGCCTAGGAGTTTGAGGTTGTAGTGAGCTATGATGATGCCACTGCACTCTAGCCCAGGCAACAGAGCGAGACCCTATCTCCAAAAAAAAAAAATCCTGGCTGAGCATGAAGGGACATAGGGGGCAGGAAATACACACACACACATAAATGAACAGGTCATGTGTACTATGAAGAGCTGAGGGAAGAGCTAACACTGGGAGGGCCTTTTTTTTTTTAGGGGTGATTTAGAGAATTTTTATAGAGGTGGTCTGAAAGACTTGAGTATGTTTTATAGGTTATGGGGGAAGGAGCTTGTAGAGAGAGTGAGTTTGAACAGAAAACAGAAAGCTAGCAAAAGCAAGCCTGACTCCTGTCTCCTGATGCATCGGGACAAGAATACTGTTGGAATTTGCACACACATTTTTATAGCAGCATTCATTATTCACAAAAGATTAGAACAACCCAAGTGTCCATTGGCAGATGAATGGATAAATAAAATGTGGTATATACATACAATGGAATGTTATTCAGCCTTCAAAAGGAAGGAAGTTCTGACACATGACACAGCATGGATGAACCTTGAAAACATTATGCTAAGTGAAATAAACCAGTCACAAAAAGGCAAATATTGTATGATTCTACACATATAATATACATTCTACACATAGAATGTAGAATATATATGCATATATAGAGTAGTCAAATTCATAGAGACAGAAAGTAGAATAATGGTTGCCTGGAACCAGGAGGAATATGAGGAGTTAGTGTTTATTAGGTACAGAGTTTCAGTTGGGGAAGATGAAAAAGTTCTGGAGATGGATGGTGATAATGTTTGCACAACAGTGAGAATGTACCTAATGCTATAGAACTGTATACTTAAAATTGGCCAGGCACAGTGGCTCACATCTATAATCCTAGCACTCTGTGAGGCTGAGGCAAAAGGATCGCTTGAGGCCAGGAATTCAAGACCAGCCTGAGCAAGAGTGAGACCCTGTCTCTACTAAAAATAGAAAAATTAGTCGGGCATTCTGTGTGCCTGTAGTCCCAGCTACTCAGGAGGCTGAGACAGGAGGATCATTTGAACCCAGGTGTTTGAGGCTTTAGTGAGCTATGGTGACACCACTGCACTCTAGCCCAGGTGACAGAGAGAGACACTCTCTCCAAAAAAAAAGAAAAAAAATTGTTTAAAATTGTAAATTTTATATTTTACCACAAAAAAAAAAATGCAACACTGATGGAGAGGTTAATCTGAATGTAAGAAGGGTCATTTTTTCCTCAGATTAATGGTAAAGGAGGGATTAGAAGAGATAGAGATAATTTGTAGGTGTTGGTAAAGCAAGTTGAAGGAACTCATCTGTTTTCTCCATGAAGTTAAATCATGGTTATCTGCTGAAAGGAGGAGGTGAGACTGTGACATGAGAGTAGTGAAAGTTTGAAACAGCTTCTGAGATCTGCGACAAAGGATACTGAAGAGGGAAAGAACAGGGCATGTCTAGCTACACAGAGGGCCTGTCTACCTACCACAGGAAGTCATTGATGGATGAGGCCTCAGTTGTGTGATTTTCTCCAGCTGTACCCTGGAACTGGTGATAAATGCAGAGAGCATGCGGTACCAGACAAAAGAGCGAGGGAAGATCAGTTGCTACTTCAAGTAGTCAGCCAAGTTCGGGTTCAGTAGGAAAAAAAAAAAGTGTTAAGAATGAACCAGTATACTAGGGAAAGGTGGTGGGATCAAGGAATTGGAGCTCTGGAGAAGGTTGAAAGAGCAGCGTACGAAAAGGTGAAAGATGGAAGAACCAGGAGATTGTGGCCAAAAAATAGGCTATTAGATGGACTTCAGAAATGCCTCATGTCCAGACATTCTCACTAGATTGGATTTGTTGAAATTCCTGTATATATGTTAACAGTGACAGTCACATGTTTGTAGTTGGAAGGAAAAGCACCCTGATGAGACAAATAATTGCTGCAGTAGATGAGGAAAATGGAGAGAGGCTAGTAATCAGCTGGAATTCCTAGGACTTACATCAGAGATCATGATGAAAAGTTTGGGTGGAACAGGTTGACTTTAATATTATGCAAAAGAGTGTAGTAATATCAGGTAGAATGTGTCCAGCTGTAGGTAAGAAAACATTCAACTAAAAGTTTTCTAGATGGTAACATTTGTTTCTCGTATAATATGGGATGCAACTGTAGACCAGTTTTAGGGTTGCCTAATTCCATGGCTCAGTGACATCCTTAAGAACCCAGATGCTTCCATCTTTCTATTCAGATGTCCTCAGCTGGTCAGTAATGTCTCATGGTCACAGAATGCCTACAGCAGTCCTAAGCATTCCTTGTAAACACAGCACATTTCTGTCTATGCTTTTGTCTTTATTAGGAAGCAAGACCTTTCACAGAAGCCTCTCCAGCACACCGTCCTTCAGGGCCAACATGCTAGGACTGGATCACATGCTCATATCCACTCTCCATCCACTGGGAAGGGCATTGAGAATTATTATCATGATTTATCCCTCTGAGGCTGGGGAGAATGGAAGATTAATGTCCAAACAAAATTATGGTTCTGAGGGCAAGAAAGAAAGAGGAGGAATGGCTTTTGAGTTAATAACCAGCAGCATCTGCCACCGTAACCAGTTTAGCCCCTTCCTGCATTATTTGTTTTGTTTTTTTGAGACAGGGTCTTGCTTTGTTGCCTGGGATAGAATGCAGTGGCATCATCATAGCTTACTGCAACCTCAAACTCCTGGGCTCAAGCAATCCTCCTGCCTCAACTTCCTGAGTAGCTGGGACTACAGGCATGTGCTACCATGCTTGGCAAATTTTTGTAGTTTTTGTGAAATCATGGTCTTGATATATTATTCAGGCTGGTCTTGAACTCTTGGCCTCAAGTGCTCCTCCTGCCTCAGCCTCCCAAAGTGCTAGGATTATAGCATGAGCCACTGTGCCCAGCCCCCTTCCCATTGAAGGTGAAAACAGTCAAAAATTAGTTGGATGTTAAGGCTGGTAAGCAGGTAAGAAGGGGGTCTATTTTTGGTAATAGCACAATAGAAAAAAACAGGCCTTCTCCCTTGACCATGCTTAGTTGAAGCTCACAATAGGGCATCTTATAATGCCTTGATAGTTATTAGAGAGTTATTAATAGCTGGAATGAGAGTTTAGGCGAAAAGAATTAAATTGAGAGCCTTATGAACTCAGTGAGTGTAGACAAGCAGGAAAAAAACTGTGGTTAACCGTGAGTTAGGAGGCAGGGATTAGAGAAGACTTAGACTTCACAGTCTGTTAAACTCAGCCAACACTTTTTGAGTACCTGCTGTGTGCCCCACACTGTGGGTAGGCTTAAAGGTTACAAAGATAAGATGTGGTCTCTGGTATAACACATAGATAGGTAGATCGTTTCTTGTAATGTGCTGCATGTGCAAAGGAGGTAGCCAGCTTCTGTGGAGTTCAGAGAAAAAACATTCATCCCAACCTGGTGATCCAGTAGAGCTCAGTATCGAAGGGTGAGTCAGAGTTCAGAACAAGAAAGATGGGCAGAAACTTCAAAGCAAAGGAGAAGCATAAGCAAAATCACAGACTAGAAACATCAGTCTTAGGTTGTAAGGTGGGAGATGAGACTTGATCTTGGAAAGCATTAAATGTCATGTATGTCCATTGGGGTTCTTGGTTGCAGACTGGAGTCTGCTTTTTTCCACTCTTTTAAGCAGAAAGGGGTTTATTATAAGATGCTGGGTAACTTACAAAACCTGTGGAAGGAGCAGTGAACCAAGCCTAGGTGCTGCTTAGGAGGGAACAGAGTAGCTATAGACGTATGCAACTACATTGTATGACGGTCACAGTGAAACCTAACAGGTGCTACAAAAGAACTGGATACTTCTGCTACCATGCTTGCCCAAAGACTAGGTTTCTAGCACAGTTGCCATCTCACATTGCTCATTTCTACCCCAAGTCTTGTGTGGGAGCATGTGCTAGGAAGAAGCTAGATCTTGTGAAGAACTAAGCTGCAAAGGAGTCTAGGAAATTTAGCTTTCAGTTTCCCAGCCTCTATAGTAAGAAAGTCAAGCTTAGAAGGGGGTAAGAGTGAATGCTGAGTAAACTACCCTATAGTGTCTGATAGCTTTCAGTTCAGCTAAGGAGTTTTGATTAATTATCTAGGCAATTCATTCTATAGGGATACCATCAAAAGGTGTTGAAGATGAGGAGTATTGTGGCCACATTTGCATATTGATCACTCAGGTCATCGTGTGCAACATATATTTAGGAGGGCCAATTGGAGGCTATTACAATAGCAGGTCACAGACGATGAAGGCCTATGAAGAGGATGCAACAAAGTAAAAACCACTTTGGAGGTAGAATTTAGCAGGAATTCGTGATTGGTTGTATATACGAGAGAGTATAGGGTGATATCCACATGGTTGTATCCAGCATACAGCTGGTCATGTTGATCTGGAGCTCAGAGGAGATATGCCAAGAGCAGGGTCCTGGGCCCCACAACCACTGCTAGGCACACTGAACAGGAAGTGCCCATGGGAGAGAGAGAAGGAGACCGAGAGAGGAGAGCATCTAAAAGAGCAGAGAGTACAGTGTGGAGGAAGGGTTTGGTGACCAACAGGGGTTAAGTGCATATTGAAGATCCAGTGGGAAGGAGGGGAGCAGGTGTTGTTCGGTCCTTGGTTTGTAGGGCAAATAGCGTCCTTTGCTGAAGCAAATTCAGAGGCCATTTGCTAGTTACACTTACCCTTTTTTCCCTTAATTTTAATGAGGTATAATTTATATAACATAAAATTCACCCATTTTAAATAGGATTCAATGATTTATAGTAAATTTACTGAATTATGCAGCCATCACCACAATTGTTTTAGGATATTTTCTAATAGCCTTATTGAGATAAAATTCACACACCATACATTTCACCCAAATTACAATTCGGTGGTTTTTAGTATATTTATAGATATGTGCAACCATCACCAGTCAGTTTTAGAACATTTCATCCCCTCAAAAAAGGAACCTTGTACTCTTGAGCTATTGCTCCTTTAGTTTTAGAACACGTTGCTTACCCCAACAAGAACTTTCATGTCTCTATACAGTTTCTTCCCATTCCCACTTCTGGCAACCACTTACCAAGCACTTTTTGTACAGAGAACCAAGATCACACATAGATCTTGAAGTGGTAACAGGCACCATGGGGCAGTGGTGACAGGCAGAGGGAAATGGAGTCTGTAGTTTGAACAACACAAATGTTAGCTAAACTAATGGTCACAGGAGACGGAACAGAGGCAGTGGCACAGATGGCAGGTGGACTTCCAGCCTAAAGTCTTAGGAAGAACCACTTTTCTCAACTCATTGTTAGATGTCTAAGAGCTAGGAGCATATAGGGCCTGTATTTTTTTTTTTTTAATAGAAACCGGATCTCCCTCTTGGCTCAGGCTGGTCTTGAACTCCTGAGCTCAAGCGATCCTCCCGCCTCGGCCTCCCAGGTTGCTAGGATTACAGGTGTGAGCCACCACACCCGGCCTGGGGTTTTTAGAAGTGTTTCTTTTTACTGGTAGGAATGTAGCTACCACCTACAGCCAGCTGGGATTCAGCTTTCAGAATCCAGAGACATCTTAGGAGCCAGGGAACCACATTTCATCTTTTCCTGAAACATAACACAAGAAAGATCTCGTTACACTGTATTGGTTAAGCAGTGCCGCCACATCACTAAATAGACATCTTTCATGAGGGCATGCAGCCCACTCCTGGTGAAGATGGAGCAGGAAACACTTTGGGGCTGGGCCATAGATGAAGCTGCCTCTCATGTTGCCCTTCACATTGCTGTCTGAATGGGGCAGAGGGTGATTCACAATCCTTAAATGATTTTCACTTACCTAGGACTTCTCAAGTGAACGTTACATTTAAACAATGAGGTTGGAAAGACAGATAACTATAACGGTAAAGACTGAGAAAGAAAGTTACTGCCAAATGTAAGTTTTTCAGAGGCTCCTTATCTGTTGAGTGGCACCCCCAGGCTCCTCTGCTTCTTGTCTCCCACTGCCTCTGGAGAAGCCTTTTGTCAAACACTGGGAGCTGTTCACCATACCCACAGGCTATTCCCAGAAAGTGTTTGTGCCTGGGTGAAGCATCCTCGAGAAAATAACCTTTTGTCCTTCCCAGAGAGGGCACAGCTTCATCCCTGGAATCACCACATATGCCTCTGCCTGGAGGGTTCTTAGCTATTGAAATCTACATTGTTAGCTGCTGATACAGCATCAGAAACATGGTCTAGTCTAGGAGTGGTATTTGGATATCCTCATATCAGTATTTGTTAATAATTCACTTTGAGAAGATGACCTAAGCCATTTGAGTTTTGTGGTCTTCAATTCCTAGCTCCAAAGCTAATCCCTTGGGAATTTCTAGACTAGAAATCTTTGTTAAGTGCCTGCACTTTTTCACAAGTGAGGCTTTGTTAACTGGTTGGGAGTCAGACTGGAGAATTTCATTCATATCCATTTTTGATTTTCATTTTCTTTTTTTCCCCCCCACCCCAGGGCTACCAAGAAAAGAACAAATTCATTGCTGCACAAGGTAAAGTAATGACAACTTTTTACTTTAGGCTTAATCATGAGCCCATAGTGAGTTTGGGTTTTTTCTTCCAAATGCTAAATGGATTAATCAGAATGCGTTGGCTTTTCTGTAATTTTTACCACCCGAAAGAAATATAATCCACCTTATAGGTTTATAACTAAGAGCTTTCATCTTAATGACTTAATGACTTAGAATTTCTTTAAAAGAAATTCTTTGTGTATTAAAAAAGATACACACACACACACCCGCCACCCCCTCACCCCCATCTTATTGGGGCTAGTTAACTTACACGCACATACCACCACCCGACCCCTGTCTAATTGGGGCCAATTAACCTTAGGTGCTAGCCAGGCTGCTCAAAGTTTGAGTTTAGAATTAGTCTCCAGAGAAGATTAGCGACCTCACAAGGTCCAGACTGATTTTCTCCCCCAACTCCTGGGCTTGAGTACCACCATTATTCGCAGGTGGGCCATGTGAACCTTAGAGTGCGGACAGTGCCATGATCTTTTACATGCTCTACATACATTTCCATGGCCTGCTCTTCTATCAAGAAGTGTGTTCACTCTTGGGATCCTAGCAAAAATACCTTGATGTTTGCAGCATTAAAAAGTAATTGTGATGTTATTGTTGTCCACCAAAGCTGATTTATTCCATCACTCAGCAAACATTTATTGACCATCTGTTATGTACCAGGCACTGGCCTAAGTAATGGGAATATGGAGAGGAATAAAACAAGATATGGCCCCTGTCTTCTTGGAGCCTTTAGTTGGTAGAGGAAAGTTTACAGCAAATAAGTATATTATTTGGTAAGCGACTATGCTATTCATTACAATAGCCACAGGTAGCTCTTTAAAATTAATTTTCTAATTAAAGTTAAATAAAATTTAAATTTCAGTTCCCTGATTGTACTAGTCATATTTTAATGCTCAATAGCCACATCTTGCTAGGGGCTACCATATTAGTATAGATATAAAACATTTCCATCATCACAGAAAGTTCTGTTGGAAAGTACTGTGATAGAAAAAATGATGATACAAGCTAAAGCAGAGGTAAATTAAGATGGTTGGGGAAAGCCTCACATCTTCTTTGCCCTTGCAGTCTCCCACCAGGGCCTGGCCATTGCCTAACTAGGCCCTGTCCTTTCCTCTGCAGCCATCTGTCAATTCAGGCCACCTTCCAAGGCCCAGCTCAGATGCTACCTACTCAGTGATGGTTTTGCCATGGTCAACCACATGCAGTTTCTTCCTGTCTTTGTTTGCTATGTTGTTAGTGCTAAATATTCATTGAATGAAGGTCGCCTGTGACTTCCTGAAGGCCCTTTTCTCTAACTCCCATCCTCCTGAACCTCTCCTTTGTTATTTTACTGACATTGAGTTCTTTTGATTTTTCTCACTTTCTAAATGTTCCTCTTCTGACTTTTGTTCCTCTTTCTGTCCTTTAAGTATAGTTTAATTTCTCCCCAAATTTGTGGATGACCACTTCCTTGGAACTCTGTCTCCATCTTTCATGGCTCCGTTTTCTCTCGGTTCTCCTGCCTCTCCATCTGTCCTCCTTAGTCTCCTTCCCTAGCTTTTTATTTTGTCTGAACTGGAATAATGCTGAGGATCCCCAGCATTCTTTGGCCCCTTTTTCTCCTTCCCCTCTATATTCTCTTTGCAAGACCACATTTATACCCACCTCTGTTTGGCTGGTCGCTGCCCCTTGAGCTCCTGAGCCACATTTTCAGAGGAGTTTTGCACCCCCCTCCCCCCCGCCTGCACATCCCGAGACTCTTCAGACTCAACATCAGAAACTAAAATACGGGCCAGGCACGGTGGCTCACGCCTGTACTCCTAGCACTCTGGGAGGCCGAGGCGGGCGGATTGTTTGAGCCAGGAGTTCGAGACCAGCCTGAGCAGAGCGAGACCCCGTCTCTACTAAAAATAAAAAGAAATTAATCAGAAAACTAAAAATATATAGAAAATATTAGCCAAGCATGGTGGCGCATGCCTGTTATCCCAGCTACTTGGGAGACTGAGGCAAGAAGGATCACTTGAGCCCAGGAGTTTGAGGTTGCTGTGAGCTAGACTGACGCCACGGCACTCACTCTAGCCAGGGCAAAAGAGTGAGACTCTGTCTCAAAAAAAAAAAAAAAAAAAAAGAAAGAAAGAAACTAAAATATGACTGTTATTCAACTTCAAAATCGCTTTTCCTCCTTTATTCTCTGGCCATCATGATGACTGGAATGTAATCCACCTAAATCAGCAAGCCAGATTCCAGATTGTCCAGATCTCTTACCTGTCCCTTGCTCTAGATATGACTAGTCCTCTTGTTCTGTCTTCTCTGACATACGGCCTTACCCCGTCTTTCCTCTCAGCTCTGTTGCAGTCGCCTGCTAACTGATCCCTCTGCCTTAGCCTGGCCCTTTAGTTCTGGTATCTCAGCTGTCTTTCCAGCCCCATCTCCTCCTACTCCCAGTACCCTGCACAAGGATGTCGCTGAACTCCCTGCAGTCTGGGGGCCTCTGGCGCTCTTTCTAAGCTGCTAGCCCCCTGCCCCTCTGCCTGGAGTGCCCCTTCTCCCTGTGCCCCTTTTCTAAACTCCCAGCCACCTAAGCTACCCTAAGATAGGGTTCAGGTGTCACCTCCCCTTGGAGATTGCCCTGACCTTATGTGGCAGTGAAGCACTTGCCCCTCTGTACATCTTTCTGGCATGTATCCAACTGCTATTGTTGTTTTTCTTTTTAATATTATTATATTTTTACCAAAGGGAATACACAGTTTAAGAAAATCAGAAGGGACTACAAGACTTAGACTACAAAGTTCTCCTCCTTTTCCTTTTTACTTTTTTAGACTAATGGCCCTGAGGCAACCATTTTTATCCATTGACTTCTTGTGGTATATGACAGCCATCTAATCCCCTTACAAGGCACCTCCCCACAGTCAGGCAGACATGCACGCACATGTCCTCTTCCCCATTCTTCCAGTAAAGTCAAATCACAATTTTGGGTTAAGGTAATATTATTTATATTATTGTGAGTTATACACATATTATTCACAGCTGAAACACATAGTATTATGCCTTTTTTTGTAGTTTTCCTCCCCCTCTTTTCCAAGAGTTAATGGTTGCCCTTTTTTCCTAATTACTTAGTTTTTTTATATACCTGCTACTGATTTTTTCCCCTAAACTCTTTGCTAGAAGTATATATCTTCTCTCAGTACCCTCAGATACATGAGGTTTAATTCTTACAAGTTTCATTTTTTATCTTGGGATCCTTCTAGAACCTTCTTTCTTCAGTTCTGTTATGGATTGATAGCGTCTGGCAGAGTTATCACCCTAAGACTTTCCTTCACCAATACCCTGGGAATTCTATTAGTCTCTCTGCTCTTAGATCTCATTTCTTTCCCTTGCTTTGTTTACTTTCTCATTTTTGTTTAGAATTTTCAAGTGGTGTTCTGAAAAAGACTATGTAGGAGATAAATTTTGCCTTGCAGCCTGAGCAAGTCATCCAACCTTTCTGGGGCTGATGACAACCCACACAGAGCATGATAGGAGGCAGTAGATACCATATGGAGCGCTTAGCTCATTGTCAGGCCCATATGTAGGTATTCAGTGACCAGTCATGATTTTTATCATCAGCTATATCCTTGGGAGATGTTGTTAATGTTCTGTTTATATTTCGACAACCTTCCCTACCCTCGCCCAATCCTGGTGAAGTTCCTAGCAAGTACATGGTGGAAATATGGGAAACGTTCAGTTAGGTGGGTGGATGGATGGGTTGGATATTTAGTTCAGGACATACGGGCACAGGCTGCCAAAAGTCAGGAATGAATGTTCCCAGCATTTTTCTTCCCCTTGGTGTGTAATCTCTTCATCTTTGCTATTGGATTTTAGGACCAAAAGAAGAAACGGTGAACGATTTCTGGAGGATGATCTGGGAACAAAACACAGCCACCATTGTCATGGTGACCAACCTGAAGGAGAGAAAGGAGGTGAGTGGAGAAATTAGTAGGAGGACCCCTGGTACAGGTGTAACCGGCAAAGGGACTGCTTGGCTGGAGCTCTGAGTTTGAACCAGGCTGTCTACCTTTGGTGGCTGCTCTGCCAGTGGTTCATCCAGACAGACAGAGGCTGACTTATCTACCAGACTTCCCTATGGCCTGGAAGCCTCAGATGAACCTAGGGTGGGCCTAGAGCACGTTCCCTGTTTTTGGTAGTCAAATAACTCACCCTGGTTCCAAAACAACCTGAAAGAAAGACTTGTGCCATTAGCTAAAGAAAAGCCACAGAGAAGTTTTCCTCTCCTGGCTTCTCTAGTCTTCATTCCCCTGGTTTCCTGTCCTACCTCCTGAGGCTTGGTGTATCCTAGAGTCAGCAGAGGAAGGTGTATGAACTGAGACCCCTACAGGGGTACAAGGGAATGGGAGGCCTTGGCCTGATCCTGCAGGCAGCCTTCTGGCTGATCCTTTTCCTTTTGAGACTACCAAGTCTGTGCCTGGCACGGCCAGTGCCAGTCCTAGGTCCTGGATGTAGTTCCCAGAAAGGAATCCCCATTCATGACAGTCTTTCTCAAGGATGGCCCTTGAATCACCTTGATCACCATCCTGGCATATTGGGTGTCTTGATCGCAGCTCCACATTGCCTAGGAAGGATAATGCTTGGGCTGGGCTTTAGGTTAGTTTCCTCCATCCAGACCTCTGGCTCTTGGAAGCTGTCCAAGGCCCAGACAACAGAGAAGGCCTCAGGCCTCTCATGGCAGGTTTACAGACTGTATCAGTCTACCCTGGTGGTGCCCTCATAGCAGACTGCTGGTTTAAGGGGTTCAGACAGACTTGTCCATAGAGCATGTCCTCAGCTATCATGGAAGTGCAGATTTTATAGGTAAAATGGCTTCAGATTCACCCTGAACCAAAGAGGAGCGAGTGGGAATAGGAAAGATCAAGAAGTGTGGAGCTGGGGCCACGTGTAAGTTAGGAGATTGTGCTAAATAGGATGGAAGCTGAGGACCTTGAGAAAAGGACAATTTGAATAAGTAAGTCTACAGCTGACTGAGATGAAAGAAGAGGCCATTTAGTCTGGGGACTTTAGTCTGGGCTTTGTAGTCTCTTCCTTTCAGGCCCTTTGCATCTGCCAGGGGTGGGAGGTCTGAGGTCAGGGAATGCATGTCTGTTTCTTTCCAGTGTAAGTGCGCCCAGTACTGGCCAGACCAAGGCTGCTGGACTTACGGCAATATCCGTGTTTCTGTAGAGGATGTGACTGTCCTGGTGGACTACACAGTACGGAAGTTTTGTATCCAGCAGGTACTGTCTCCTACCTCCTTTTCAGTTCTTGTGTAGGATTTGCTGACCACTAAGAAAGAGAGAACAGGCTGGATCATCCCCCCTCTTACTCAGGGTGGTCAGGAATTACTGAGTGTGCAGTATGTTTGGATTTTGAAACCGGAGATCTACGCTCCAGGGAACTTTTCTGTCACAGCTAAAGGAGCAGTATTTTCATGACTAGCAGAAAAAGTACCATTTGGGATAGAGTGTAATCATCTTAGATATGACCAAGTGCTATGGAAAGCATCAGGAGGTGGAATAGTCTCCTAGGTGCTTGACTCACCTACCCTCCTTCTTTACTTGAAAGGCTCCAGACATCAAGGATGTGGTGAGCCTGGTCCTGGCCCTCCAGAGCAACCCTGGAAGCCTGAGCAAAGGTCACCTTCTGCCAAGGGGCAGCATGGTGCTGTAAAAAGGGACTTACTAAGACTCAGGAGCCCTGCATTTTAGCCGTGACCCTGCCGTTTACTAGTTCTGAGACCTTAATAAGGTCATTTAAGTTCTCTGAGTTTCGCTTTACACATTTGCAGGCCAAGAATAGTAGTAATAGCCCTGCCTAATGCTTGGGGTTACTGGGAAGATTGTCCACGGTTAACACTTCCCCGGGTACACTCTTACTTCCGCATTGTCACTAGCAGCCACACTATCACCTCCCTGCCCTGGTGCTACCTACCCCTGGGTATCAGGGCAACACAAAGGATCTCATTCCACAGGTGGGCGACGTGACGAACAGAAAGCCACAGCGCCTCATCACTCAGTTCCACTTTACCAGCTGGCCAGACTTTGGGGTGCCTTTCACCCCCATCGGCATGCTCAAGTTCCTCAAGAAGGTGAAGGCCTGTAACCCTCAGTATGCAGGGGCCATCGTGGTCCACTGCAGGTCAGTGTGGCCTGACCCCTTGGCTCCCCACATTCTGCCCCCATAGCCAGAACAGAGGAATAGTGCAGGGGCCCTGGCTGAGGGGTCTGGCACAGAGCAGATGAGCTGTTGGGGCCCCAGGGCAGCAGTCAGAGAGCCTCCTCAGGTTCTAGCACGAGGTGGAGAATATGACTTGAGGAAAGAGGGAAGGGCAGTCCTCCAAGACTGGGAGAGGAGAGACCCTGCTGTGAAGCCAACAGTCTGGGTCAAGTGCTGACCGTGTATACTTGCAGCCTGCAGACCCTTCTGAGTATCCAGATGTTCAGTTCTGATAGCTGGAGGTTAGGAGTTCACAGTGAGGTTCTTGGCTCCAGGAGAGCCCCAGCTCCACCCCATTCAAAATTAGAATTTAGAGCTTGGAGAAAGAACTCCCGCCTGTGCTGCCCCGCCCCATCTGCCCCACAAGGCATGCTGGCTGTCCTGGTAACACCCCTGCTCTCTGGCTGCAGTGCGGGTGTAGGACGTACAGGTACCTTTGTCGTCATTGATGCCATGCTGGACATGATGCATATGGAGCGGAAGGTGGACGTATATGGCTTTGTAAGCCGGATCCGGGCACAGCGCTGTCAGATGGTGCAAACAGACGTGAGTGATCTGTGGGTCAGGCGAGGGCGGGGGAATTCCAGGACCAAAACCTCTGTCTACATAGAGGATTCACTCAGTCTTCCAGGTTATTGTAAATGATCATCGTGTAGTGTAATGAAGGGCCCTTATAAATCATATATTTAAAGACACAGCACAGAGGAGGTTGTGGCTTTGTGCCTGGGAGAGTCAGGAAGGCAGAGGTTGTGTTCACTGGACTTTAAGGGAACAGGCAACTGAGAGAGCCAGTGTCCACAGAGTCATGACACAGCTCAGCACAACTGGGAGCAGCAGCGAGATAGGCTCCGTAGTGAGGGCACAGCGCCAAGATGGAGGCTGGTGGGAGGCTCCAGATTATCACAGGTTTTGTGCATCTCCGGTTTCTGACAGCCCCTTTAGACTGTTGAGTCTGCACTCTGAAAATAAGCAGGAGTTGGGTTTGTCCTTCTCTGCAGGTTTCCAACATCCCCAAGGTAGACTGGGACCCTCCCTCCCAAGCTAAGCACCCCCGAGAGGGACTCGTGCATTTCACGTCCTGCTTCACTGAATTGGGGCGGTAAGAGGGAATCATTTTATCCCAGCTAGGATCAAAGGAGAAGTGGACTGGAGAGAAGTAGGGGTAAAAGGGGGTGACCTGGCACAAGGACCATCCTATGTGTGACTGAGAGCTGGGGCTTGTCTATGTTTCAGATGCAGTATGTGTTCATATACCAAGCCCTTCTGGAGCATTATCTCTATGGGGATACAGAACTGGAAGTGACCTCTCTAGAAACCCACCTGCAGAAGATTTATAACAAAATCCCAGGGACCAGCAATAATGGATTAGAGGAGGAGTTTAAGGTGAGTTGGAGCTGGGCAACCTTCAATTGAAGGATCTGTGTGATACAGGCAATATGGGATGTTGGACTTCTTGTGCGTTTACCAGCAGGTGGTAAATTCCCTTGTGAGCCATGCCTTTGATTAAGGAGTTGACCCTCTCTTCATACTCGTCATTCTCAACCTGTCCTGCATGTTAGAATCACTTGAGTTGTATTTAGGGGGAAAAAAGAAACAGGCAATGATATTTTTTTAGGTGACCCCCCTATCCCCTCCAGGTGATTATAATGTACAGCAAGAGCAAAGAGTTTTGTGTAAGGACCAGATAATAAATATTTTAGGCTTTGCAGGCCATATGGTCTCTGTCCCAACTACTTAATGCTGCCTTTGTAGCACAGAAGCAGACATAGACAAATGAGCGTGGCTGTTTCAGTAAAACTTTATTTATAGGCAGTAGGCTGGATTTGGCCTGTGGACCTTAGATTGCTGACTGCTGCTATGTGCCATTAGACAGTGACTCTCAGCACACCTAAGGCATAAGTTATGCTCTCATCAATAAAAGTGCTACCAGAAGCAAGAAATTCTGGGTTGAGGTGGGGAGGACCACTTTCCTTAGAGCAGTCCTTGTCAGACTATAGCATGTACACAGATTTCCTTGGGATCCTGTCAAAATGTAGGTTCTGATTGAGCAGGTCTGAGTTAGGGCCTGCATTTCTAACAAGATGAGGCCAGCACTGATTTGTGGGCTATACTTAGAGTAGCACGGATCAAGAAGGAACCTCAGAATCAGGGGAAGGGAGGATGTACGTCTGAGTAAGTTTTTTTGAAGAGTCTAATACTGCCCCTGGAGTTGTCAGACAGCAGTGCAGGCACACTCCCTCCTATAGTACTGGGATCCTTGCCCTAGGATCACAAAATTCCAGGCAAGGAGAATCCCAGAAGGGTCCATAGGAGCCTGGAAGGAAGTATTTCCCAAACACCTCTCTTCTTGGCTTGTTCACTAAAGCTTAAAGATAGAAGACAATGTTCCAACAAGAACATGTGGAAATAGAAATCGGAGCCAGAGTGGCCTGAAGGTACAGGCCCAGTGACAGACATAATCTTGTCATGTTCAGTTACTGGGATCAGTGACGTTTCTCCTCCCTTTCCTAATTCAGAAATTAACATCAATCAAAATCCAGAATGACAAGATGCGGACTGGAAACCTTCCAGCCAACATGAAGAAGAACCGGGTTTTACAGATCATTCCATGTAAGAGCCTTCTCCCCACCCCAAAGCTTTATTGTCCCATCCCTCAACTCCCTCCACCCCTTCCTCTCAGGTACCAGTTAAGGATTGGCTTGGAGACAAGAATCATGGCACTGACCTCTTATTGCTCCTAGTTCTTTAGTGGCTTCTGGAAATAAAAGACCATAGAAGCCAAAGGCTTTCTCCCTCCTGGGTTAGGATCAGGCATGTCCTTGCTCAGCTGGGATTGTATGTGTCCAGGGTCTGGGGCGGGAGCAATGGAAGGAGAGGAAGAGGACAAGTGATGTTGGTGAGCCACAAGCCCACTGTCCTTGCAGATGAATTCAACAGAGTGATCATTCCAGTTAAACGGGGCGAGGAGAACACAGACTATGTGAATGCATCCTTCATTGATGTAAGTGGTGACTTTGTCCCCTGAGCTCCCAACACCCCATGAAGATTCAGCTTTGGGGCTTTCAGTGCCTCCCTCACATACCTGCTTGAGAGGATCATCTTTGAGACAGTCAACAATTACTGAACTGATATCCACCCACCCACCCTACATACTAGGTCTGTCTAGCCCCAAAGAAGGGGGAAGAAGAAGGGGGAAACCAAGAGCATGCATCAGTATGATACCTGGAGGAAAAAGTTCCCAGCACAGACCACAGCCAAGAGGCTGAAAAACTGAGTTCTGATCTTTTCCATTCCTGCTCTCTACATTCTCCTTCCCTAGCCCCGACAGAAATGGACCAGCCTGTTAGACAGGGGGAGCTCTGCCTGGGATGGGTTCACATCCAAGCAGCTCGCATTCCTTCCTAGTGGCCTGTCTCACTGATTCCCAGGCAGGCCTGTCTTCTCCACTAACCCCTTCCTGATTAAACCGTCTCACCCCTGCAATTGATATGGCCTGTATAGGGCTACCGGCAGAAGGACTCCTACATCGCCAGCCAGGGCCCTCTTCTCCACACAATTGAGGACTTCTGGCGAATGATCTGGGAGTGGAAATCCTGCTCTATCGTGATGCTAACAGAACTGGAGGAGAGAGGCCAGGTGAGCTCAAAAAGGTCCTAGGCTATGGGAGACAGAGACAGAATGAAAAGGGGGTGTGTGTGAATAGGGAGGTGGGGGAGGCTAGAAGGTATGTTTGGACCTTTTCTTTGACTTACGCTGTCCAAAGAGGCATTTCCAGGCACTATTGCCCAGCCAGTTCTTGTCTGAGCAGTCATTAGCTTCTCCCAGGAATGGAAAAGCAATGTGGTCTGAGCCTCCATTTGATTCCCAGACAGTTCACAGCCTTTCACTTTTCTCCTGAATACAGTCCCCCCCGCCTATCCTTTGTACACGCCCTCTCCTCTTCACCTCCTCAGGCAGGGCAGTGTTAGCAAGATGAGGGGTGCAGAGTCAAGGCTCTGAGGTACAGTCCGTGTGAGTGTGTCTGAGGAAGGTCGCATCTTTGCTAACTACACGAAAGAAAGCATTAGAATTTAAGAAATGAAAAAAACCAAATTTATAATTTAATATTTAGTAACAAGGAAATATTTTAAGAAAAAGGCCCAGAAGTCCAATTAAAAAGATGTGTTATCTGGGAACTCTGATGAAAAGGGACCTTAGAGGCCCCCTAGATCAGCTCCCACCCAGTATAGGAAGCCTCTTAACACTGTTCCTAAATCAGAATCTTGCAGCCTCTACCAAGGACATTCAATCTCAGGGATATCCCCCTCACCCCTCATATTATTGGGTAGCCCAGTCTGTGTTGTGACGTTCTGTCAGTGCTTATTCTTTTTTTTATTTTTTTATTTTTTTTTAGAGACCGGGTCTCACTGTATTCCCCCCAGGCTGGAGTGCAGTGGTGCAATCATAGCCCACTGCAACCTCCAACTCCTAGGCTCAAGTGATCTCCTGCCTCAGCCTCCCAAGTAGTTGGCATTATAGGCACATGCCACAATGCCTGGCTAATTTTTGTAATTTTTTTTGTAGAGACCAGGTCTTGCTATGTTGCCCATGCTAGTCTTGAGCTCCTGGCCTTAAGCAGTCCTCCTGCCTCACAGGCATGAGCCACCACACCCAGCCCAGTGCTTATTCTTTTAAAACTCTGTTGAGGTTGCATATTATAGTAAACAGGTGGTTCGTTGTGCCTAGAGCCATACTTAACGGATCAGATAATCAAGAGAATGAGCCAAGAGAATCTAGCAAGGTCTAGTGAGAAAGTTCCTTCTAAGCCATAGTGAAGAGTTTTTTTTGACTTCATACAGCAGTTAAAAAGCCCTTGACAATACCTGATTTGTGTGTTTTTAAAACTCCCTCTAGCAGCAGTGAGGAGAACGTATTAGAAATGAGCAAGCCAGAAGCAGAGAGGAAGGCTATGACAGCAATGCTGGTGGTGAGGGGCTGCCACCAAGAGAGTGAGGGGGGCATGGCACCTACTCATGACTCTCTGAATTTGTAGTTAATTAAAAATTAAAATACAAAATATGTTTTACATTAGTTATCCTAAGCCATTAGTTCTCCATTCTGTACTTGTACAGTTTATTTATTTTAACTTTGATACAAGGCTTTACATATACTTGGTCACCTTCATTTATTTTAATGTCAAGACTTTTTTCAGTTTCAGTCATTTAACTCATTAGCTATTTTCCAGACTTGTATCTTATACCTAATTGACAGACATACTTGTAGGTCTTTATCATTAACAACAACACTGATGAGGTAGGAGGTTTGGTTAAGGTCCTCAGCTTTATGCTCAGGGAAGCATACACCCAGTAACAAAGGCCCGTTGGGAAATGTGCCTCTCTTCTTGGGAGCATGGTGCATGTCTGCTAGCCCTCTCTCACCAGCCGTGGTGGAACATGCAGATTAGACCAGGGCCCTACATGTGGTCCTTCCCCCCCACCCCAGTCTGCATCCCCAGATCTGTGATGGGCAGGACTGAAGAGCATTGGAGGAACTGGAACAGTGAGCACAAGGATCATCTCTCGGTCCGTTGCCTTTTGATAAAACATGGCCCAGTGAACGCCTCTGACTCCATCTAATCAGACTCAGGCGCTTCCATCCTTGAAGAGTAAAGGGCAGGAGGGGCAGGGACATTGCATATGGGTAGCATGGGGAAAGGGGTCATGCACACACACATTCTCCTGCCTGTTGGCCAAGCCTGCCATCAGTTGGGTAAGACCCATTCCCCTCTGCGTACTGCCTTATGCTTCTGTCTTCCCAGGGCCAGTGAAGCAGGCAGAAGCTCTTGTCCTCAGAAGCTTCTGAATGGATCAGAAAAGGATATTAGTGAAATTCTTTTTTTTTTTCTTTTTTTAAGAGATGGAGTATTATTATATTACCCAGGCTGGAGTACAGTAGCTATTCACAGCTGTGATCATAGCTCACTGCAGCCTCAAACTCCTGGGCTCAAGCGATACTTCTGCCTCAGCCTCCTGAGTAGCTGGGACTACAGGCATGCACCACCGCACCTGGCTCAGTGGTATTCTTTATAAGGCCTCACTGGCCCCCAAGACAAAATTCCACTTTGTGCTCCATTTCCCATTCATGTTGTCAAGTGTAGCTCTCAGAAATGGTAACACGGTAAGCCTAAATGATACATTGAAGGGTGTCTACATTTATACAAAGCAACACTACTACTCTGCACCTGCAGTATCAAACTCCCAGAGAAAATATCTAATCGCAAAATATAAACTCTGTACCTATATAAATTAATATCTCAAAGGAATTAAAACTTGAAATTCTCTTCTCCCCATTTTCTCCTTCTGCTCCATCTTAAGCTTGGTAAGGCCCGGGTTTGCTCAACAGCTGTAGCTGTTGGGCAGAGCAATGCCAGCAGCTCCTGTGCTGGGTCAGCCAAACTCAAAGCCGCGTTCTGCGTCTCCAAAGCATCAGTTGAACATGATGGCGTCAGTCACTTGCTCACAAAGCTGTGCATCCTCATCACCGTTGCCAGTGTCAGACCATACAAGAGACTTAGTGCTATCTGTGGGAAGGAGGGTAAACAAACACAGCAGGAGAAAAATGCAGAAAAGCTTCTCCGTTTCAGCTTCTTTAGGATGCCGTTATCCAGACTTCATATTCTGAAGGCAAATCTGAGATTAAACCCTAGTTCTTGAGCTTGCTTTTGTTTTTTGTGGGGGTTTTTTTTGTGTGGTTTTTTTTTGTTTTTTGTTTTTTTTTTGAGATAGTGTCTCACTGTGTCACCCAAGCTGGAGTTCAGTGACAGGCTCATAGCTCACTGCAGCCTTGAACTCCTGGGCTCAAGTGATCCTTTCGTCTCAGCCTCCCCAGTAGCTGGGACTACAGGCACACTCCACCACACCTGGCTAATATTTTAATTTTTTGTAGAGTCAAGGTCTTGCTATGTTGCCCAAGCTGGTCTCAAACTGTTGGCCTCAATTGATCCTCCTGTCTCAGCCTCCCAAGGTGCTGGGATTACAGGCATGAGCCACCATGCCTGGCTTAAAATAGACTTTCAATAATGATTTTATTTGGACTGTGAGACTATTAGCAATTTCTTTTCTGCTTTTCTTAATTTTTTCCAAATGTCCAATAATGACCATATAGTACATGTATGGTTGAGAACTTGTAAATTTCCAAAAGCAAAGAATCTCAGATCTTACCCCAAAATGTAGTAAAGAAATGGACAGTATAACAATTTTGTTTTATTTACGTATTTATGCCTTGGCTTGTTCTGCAGACATTGAACAAATTCTTTTACCAGATACTTACAGAGAGCCTGCTATATGCCAGGCATTGTGCAAGGTGCTGGGAATACAAATATGAAAAGGGATACACCCCTTCCCCACAGGAGCTGTAGAGGGAGTCGGGCCAGGTACGAGCAAGGACAGACAGTAAACTATCTCCTGCTCACTAGCAAGGACAGAAAGGCGAATGCTAGCAACTCTTAAGGTGCCATTGCAGATTAAAGAGATGAAGGGAAAGGGACCAAAGGGTACTGTGGACTGGGCTGTGGTGAAGCACGATGGCTTGCTGGGAACGTGAGTGGGTTTGGTTTTTCTGGATTAGCATGACAGATGGAAGCAGCTGTAAAATGTGGAAACACCCCAAGGCGGGGGGCCGTGAATTGGAGCAGAGACTTTTTCTCCTCCTCCTCCTCCTTTTTCTCCTCCTCACCCCCCCTCTGCTTCCTCCAGCCACTGAGTGTTGGATACCTTGTGAGCCATAGTCAGAGTTCTTTACAGACCTCTGGTAAGGATCGGAAGTTAATTGGAATGTTAAGGAATGTGACAATCCTCTGAGTTTTCAATACCTTGGGGATGGAGTGTGTCAGAGTAAGAGTGGCTGTACTGAGAGTGGGGCCAGGCTGCTCCTGCCTCTGCCACACATGGTATCTGAGCCCCTCACCTCTCCCATTTGTCCTCCAGGAGAAGTGCGCCCAGTACTGGCCATCTGATGGACTGGTGTCCTATGGAGACATCACCGTGGAGCTGAAGAAGGAGGAGGAATGTGAGAGTTACACCGTCCGAGACCTCCTGGTCACCAACACCAGGGTAAGGTGGGTGGTGGGTAGACCTCTCCCACAGGGAGAGCAGGGCTGCCCCTGCCTTCCTGATCCCCCTTCCTCCAAAGGAGAACAAGAGCCGACAAATCCGGCAATTCCACTTCCATGGCTGGCCTGAAGTGGGCATCCCCAGTGACGGCAAGGGCATGATCAGCATCATCGCGGCCGTGCAGAAGCAGCAGCAGCAGTCAGGGAACCACCCCATCACCGTGCACTGCAGGTACAGCTCGCCCCAGCCTGGCAGGGGGCAGGGAAGCAAGGACAGGCAGATGGGGGCAGCAGTGAGTGTGCGTTAGACCAAGGGGGAAGCCAGACAAGAGTAGGATGCTGGTAAGCACATGGCAGTCAAGCTTGATCAAGGCAGGGCCAGATGATAGGAGAGGACCTTGGAGTTTGAACTTCGTACAAGAAGTGCTGGGGACTAATAATGTCAGATACTGGGCAGAGGAGTATTTGGAGTGGGCATGGGGTGCAGGAAAGCAGCAGGTGAGACAACAGTGGAGCCACCAGACGGGCTGTATGGGGTGAGGGCCCGGCCTCCTTAAGGAGCAGGAAAAGAGAAAAGGGCAATTATTTTAAAAACAGTTTGAGGAAAAATGAACAAGACTAAGAACATAGGGTGAAAGAGGAGAAGAGTCAGGAGGCCTACCAGGTTTGAGCCTTGGTTGCTGATAATGGTTGGTGTGACCAACAGAAGAAAGATGGTAAGAAGACTTGTTTGGGGGGAAAGGTAAATTTTGTTTAGGGCATGTCATTTGAGATCACATATTAGAAAGAATGCACTTCTTTACGTAGAACCCTAACAATGGCTAATAAGGCCCAATATGATGTGAGGGCTCCCTGCCCAGTACAGGCAGGGGGCACAGCAGGGGCTGACCTCCCGAGGGCTCTGACCTTGCCCCCACCACTCTCCTTCCTTCCATCATCAGATCTAGCTGTGTGCCCTTCAGCCCCTCAGACACAGTCCTATGTGGGCCTGAGATGCTGCTTTCCCAGACAGCCTAGGGCTTTCCCTGAGCACCCTGCCTAGAACCCCACAGTCCCTGCCTCAGAGCAGGCACTCAGTAAGTGTCCAGTGAGTGAATCAACTGATGATGTTGAACAGGGAGATAGCATCTGGATTCCTTGGATTTAGGAAGAAAATAAGAGGCACGGCAGAGAATCAGCAAACCAGTGCACAGGGGCAGGCAGGGTTTGTCAAAGGAAGGAAAAGACAGTGTTAGAACCAGTTCCAACCTCACCAAGCAGAGGTCAGGGCAACCTAGGCACATTTGTAGGCGGGCAGCAAAGGCTCAGTGTTGGTGGGGTGTGAGGGAGGGTCATCCCCATGGTCCCATGGACGAGTCCCTCCACAGGCGCATGGGGCTGTGCAGGAAGGGCACAGGGTGCACGCCTCCCCAGACCTGTGCTCTCACAGGGCTCCTCCAGGCTGGGTGGGTCCACAGGGCAGAGGTGAGCATGGGCCTCTTGCCCTATCCCACCCCAGGAGTCCCTTTGGATTACAGACCCTCCCTGGAGCACCAACCTGAGCCTTTGTCTGCTCTTTGCCACTGTCACTCACCCCTTCGGCACAGAAGGCTGTCGCAGGTGTGGTAAGCATATCTGCTCTGTTGCAGCGCCGGGGCAGGAAGGACGGGGACCTTTTGTGCCCTGAGCACCGTCCTGGAGCGTGTAAAAGCGGAGGGGATTTTGGATGTCTTCCAGACCGTTAAGAGCCTGAGGCTGCAGAGGCCACACATGGTCCAGACACTGGTATGCTGTCCATGTCCCCACACCATCTTCAGCCCTTCTCTGTCAGGGCCAGCCCAGGGAAGAGGCTCTTCAGAGGGGCCCACCCAGTAGTCAAAAGACTGCCTAACCACAGACCCACCCTTCCCCAAGGTGCCCCAGACAGGAAGCACCTTGGGAGGCAGGATGGCAGCAGAAATGCAGCCCCTGTCCCCAGAGGATGTGACAGGTTGGAAAGGGAGTGGCTGGGTACCCCACAGGGCTTGTCTGCCCTTCTCTGTGGGTCCTGGGTGGGGATGACCCAGAGGTACCTGCCTTTGTTATGCTTGGGCTCTCTGTTAAGAGCCTCTTAAGCTGAACATCCCCAGAGGTTTTCCTGAATCCCATGGTGCTAGAAAAGTTTGAGAGGGAAAGAAAAGTGGATGTTAGGAGGTTTGGGAGAATATGAGATTTTGAGAGCCAGGCACATCCTAGCCTGGCAGCCATGGTGTGTGTAGGCCGCACTGTCTCCCAGCCCAGCAAACTCCCGTCTCACCTCTGCAAGGCCTAGGATGCCCCTCGTCAGCTCCGCTTATGGAAGGCCCTCTGCACTCAGCACAGAAGGGGAATGCTGTCAGAACTCTGGCAGACAGATCAGGGCTCAGGTGGAAGTCCAGAAACATTCCTTCTCAGTTTTCCATTTTCAAAAAGCATGGATCTATTAGGAACTACAGGTACAGCATTCTTTTCAGTAACCCTGGCTTTTCCCCCTCCTTTCGCTCTCCAGGAACAGTATGAGTTCTGCTATAAGGTGGTGCAGGAATATATTGACGCGTTCTCAGACTATGCCAACTTCAAGTAAGAGGCGATGAGGGCCCGCGGACCAGGAGGATTGCCTTTAATATTTTGTAATATTCTGTTTTGTTAATATACCCCAAATTGTGTATATATCTTATAACTGTTTTAGAAATTGGTACATAGGCTTCTATTACCTATTAGGTGGAGATTTTATATGTAAATGTGTTAGGACCGATAGTCCTTTTTCCAATGTTTTATTGGGGAATTAAATAGTGTGATGTTTGGATCGATATCGTGAAATCATCGGCCTGGAAATTGCGATAGATTGTTCTTTGCTTAATACATCTTTTCCTAAAAAAGATACACAAAAAATCCATTCCAGGTAGCTCAGCACCAACTAAGAAAAAAAAGCACAAAGTTCTCAGAGCTCTTGAGGAAGGTGGTTGTCCCTGTACCACCATGCACTGTAAATATCCCTCCCTCCAACCCACGCCTGCCCCCACCACCACCATCGTGGGGAGTGACGGGACCAGAGCGATATCTCTGTCACCACACTAGGGACTATCAGGTAATAAAAGCTTTGACTCCCTGAGGAAATGTCTCTCCCTTTGTCTGGGCTGGGGCAGCCATGCAGGGCTGGGACTCCTGGGCTACTCCTGGCCCTGCTGTTGCCGTTCACTCAGCTGGCCTCAAGAGGCCACAGTCTCCAGGCTCCTCCTGTCTACCAGCTCTTACTTAGGTCATCACCAAGCCCTTCCTTTCATTCCCAGCACATCTTTGTGGAGTGGTGCCAGCCAGCCTTACTCCTGTGTCCTCAACTGAGTTTCCCTGAGTGCAGAGGCACAGTGGGGAAAGGAGCTGGCTCAGCCTTGGGGCCGAAGCCAGTCTGACCTCTCTAGTCCCTGTTGCTTTGCTACAGAGCTGTCTGGATTGTGTCACTCTGTCCGGGATAATTCTTTGTGTCCACATGTGTTGTGTGAAATTGCTTCCATTTTCTTTCATATGTGTCCCTCATTTCCAGGACTTTTATGTGGAAGTGTTTCAGATCCAGAAACCAGCATGATGGGAGTCTTAGATCCCAACTTGATTTTGAGCGTAACACATTAGACAAAAGTGTCAAAACTTTTGTGTCTTAAAGAAGATGGATGTTCATTTATTTCTCATGTAACAGTCTGCCCTTCCCAGATACCCAGGATCCTCCCATCTGCTGGCCCCAGTGTCCTCAGGGTATTACTCATCCTCATGGTTGAAGCTGGGTCAGTGCCATGTCCATGTTCCAAACTGGAATGGGGAAAGAGCAAGAGGCACAGGTAACTTCTTTTTTAAGGACATAAAGCTAAATCTGCCCTTCAAATTTGTACTCGTACCCCACTGACTCCATGACTAGGTTTTATCCTATCCTTATCTACACCTAGCTACAGGGGGTGCTGGGAAATGTGGTCTTTAGTTGGGAGTACAGCTAGAAGGGTGGGTCTGTCCACTGCCTCAGAGCCTCACGAGCAGCTGATCACGGGAGAGGAGAGGAACTGGTTGTCATTGCTATCAGGCAGAGCTGAAGGAGCCTGTGGCCCATGGGCCTTTCTTAAAGAGCCAGCATGGGCCCAGACTCCAGAGGCTTCAGGAGTGAGAGGTGGCACCCAGCCTGCCATGGAGGCACAGTCAGAGGTCAGTGCTACTGTGCTGCTTGGAAGGGGTGAGACTTGAACTGGACCCACAGGCTGCTGGAAATTTAGATGAGTAAAAAGAAGAAAAGGCCAAGTGGAGCCATAATACAGAGGGTTTCAGCGTCCAAACAAAGCAGTTGACATGTGGTACCTCCAAGAGGGGATCCCGGTCTTGCACCACATATCCCAATGTTTGCGTGAAGGAAGATGTGCAGAAGAGACCCAGGAGGCCTGTGGGAGGCAGGGCGCTGCAACAGACCACCTCTGGAAGCTTGCAAGAGATGAGCATAAGTTGTTAGAGGCATTCGGTCCTTCTCTGGGAACTAAGGAACTCCAAGAAGCAGGAAACTCAAAACTCAGTAGTTTCAGAAGAAGCATGGATAAATTCAGCGAAGATGGAACCTGAGGAATTTCTGGTGAAGGGTGCCAACTTTGGGGAAGAGACCCTGACTCCTCAAAAGCTGCCCTGCAGTACCTCCATGTGACCAGGTCCAGGCTGGCAGGCAGACAGGCACGGGGTCAGCAAACCGTTCAGTGAACTTGCAGGTGGGGCCGCCCACAGGCCCCTGTGCTGCCTGCCCTACCTCCCAGCAGGCTGCCTCGCCTCCTTTTGCCAGGGCTGGCCTTGAGCAGGTGCACCAGTGTGGCCTGGCCGGCTTTTTGCTGGAGTCCATGCTGATTCGGTCAGCGACTGGGCCAATATTTTAAATACCACTTAGTTGCTAAACCAATGTCTTCAAGCAGGAATTACCAGCTCTTTGCTCCCCTTGCCTCCTCAGTTTACAGGTGTGTCGTTTATCCCCTCATCCCTCCACCCCTCCTTCTTCACTCCTTTCTTACTTTCTACTCAGGGTTTGCTTGGTCACAAGAGACCTGACAGGAGCTAGTGTAGGCCAGAAGGAAAGCGTACTGGGGCACACAGCACAATGGTGTGGGAAGGGCAGGGCTGTCACTCATCCAGTGCCCACCTGCAGCTGACCAGCTGCAACCTGGGGGGGTTGGAGTAGGGATGAGTGTTTCTCCCAAGGGGAAGAGGGACAGGTGTGCCCGCCACACCCAAAGCTCTGGGTCCTGCTACACTTGGGACCTCACTTCATCCATCTTCATCCAGTTCCTTCCTGGGTTTCAGTTTCCTTCATCACCCTCCTTCCCAAATACTCAAATCTTTCATTAAATAAAACAAAGAGCATTTTCCTCCCTGGCCCAAGTTCTTCCACCTTTATGACAGACTTCAAAAAGTCTCTCACTTTTCCCTCCTCCTCACTTCATTCCCACATGGTCCTTTTTTTCACTTCTGCTGGCCAAGGTGGCCTGGAGCTAGCCCCAGGGATCTACTGTCTCCTGTCTGTGGTTTTAGGGACTCTGCTGACCCTCATTCTGCTCCTCCACTATCTCATTCCTCAAAGGGTAGGACTATGGGCCTGTCTGTGGACCCTTAGCTCTCCAGCCCTCAGCCCCCCAAGTCCTGGGTCATGTATTGTGTTTCCTGCAGAGTGACCCCGTGGGGTGGCCCCGAGGCACCTGTGTCCCATGCCCCAGGGCCCACCATCCTTTCCTCTAGCCCCACAGATCCTCCAGCAGCTCCTGTTGGCCCTTCTTTTATTCCTTACTGGGGCACCCCACTGCTACCATCTCTGTTTCCACAACTCTGGCTATTCCTTATCCTTCACCCTGGGCCACCTGCTCGGGGCTTGTGCCCCTCCGTGCTCCTGCAGCACTCAAGTGTCCATTCAGCTCTAAACCTCTGCTTTCCCAATGAACTCCAAGCAACTCCCAGCTGGAGCGACTCCATATTCTCAGGACCCAGCACTGGGTGGAGCTCAGTGGTGAACAAAGGCTTTCTGTGTTCTAATGACAGGGATATGAGGATGAATTCCAGAGTTGGTAGTCTGGAAAGGACATGTAACATTTCTGAAAAGGCAAGTGTGTTGCCAGAAGAGAACCAGAGTTTTCCCTGGGAAGCTTAGTTCTGGTTTGGATTTTTCAGGAAAAACCATAATCAAAATGCATTAAAAAACCCACCTCATTCCTGTCTTAAAGTAAACACCAAGGACTTTGAATAAAACATTCTGTAAACCCAAACCAGAACTAAGGTAGTTTATTGAACTAAGAGTCATCTTCACTAAACCACGAAGCTAATGTTTTCCTAAAAATCATCCAGTTAACAAAGTGTGTATATTTCCCAAAACAATGTAAGTCAACATAAATTCACACATTTATTTCTGGTTCCTGCTAATAATAATAATTTCTAGTGATAAATGTGTAAGCTGATAGTGCGCCCATTCTGCCTCGACAGCTGAACCTTGGTGCCCAGGCCTGACTGGTGCCCATTATGCCTCCCCCACCACCATCTTCAACACAGGATTTGGTGCACCTGCTTTCCTAATGACTCTGGTCACCACGATGCCAAGCCTGACCCTGGCCCTCGTTTGCTGTTCAGCCCAAATGTAGAAATTGGCTATTAACCCTCTGCTCAGGCCTCTGATCACAGCTGAGCTGCTGATGTAGACCAGGACACAAGAGCACATTTCAAGCCACCCAGGCTGGCTATCCAAATCCACGAATGGTGCTGGGCTCAGCACAGGATGTGGACAAAATTACCCGTGGTGATGGCCCTAGAGTGGCTGCACTGCCCCCTCAGCATGGGGTCTGCTGCTTGGAGAGGAGAGACCACTCCTGGGTAGGTACTGCCCCACCCAAACCCACCTCCATCGGACTGACCCAGCCCTGGTGCCTGGAGTGTGGATGTGAATTGTTCTTCCCAATCCATTTTACAGGTGAACAATTGGAAGCCCTTGGGGAAGGTGGTCACAGTGTCTCCCCACACCTCTGAACAGCAGTCTTAGGCCCCCACTTTTCCCCTGAGGAAAGTCCTGAGCTGTGTGGAAGTCAGGGAATCCTCAGGCCTTGCCTCCCTCCAGGCCACGGTTTCCTTTCTGAGTCAGGGAGCCCTCTGAGGGCTTAGGCTTCAACAGTGGGAGCTGAGCGCAGCCTGGGAAGTGGGAAGATGAGGCCAGGATCTGGGCGAACCTGGAGCAGGAATGCTGTGGCTGGAGGCCCCTGGGAAGACTGTTGGGATGGACAATGGTCTGGTGACCCAGGGGCCAGCAGCTGCCTGGTGTACATTCATCGAGTGGATGCTGTAGGAAGGGGTTGGGTAGCAAGCTGCTCTGCCTTCCCTCTCTCCAGACATTCCTGGAGTCCGTGGGCCAGGAGTGGGAGGGTGGGGGTAGAGCTGTCCAGCTAGGGTCCTGCAGCTGCCCGAAGAAGCCACTTCCTCCACAGTTCTCCCTCTGTGAGTAGGGAGGCTTCCCTCCCTAAGGGCTAGGGCTTGGGATCGAGCTCCATTGTGGGTGCATGCTACACTGCTCCTCCTGCCCTGAACCAAGCCCTGTCATGGCCAGCTCCAGGCTAGGCCTGGTGCTGCTACTGCTGCCCGCCCTGAACCCTCAAAGGCTCGGCGCTGGTCCCATGGCTGGTACCGTGGAAGAAAGCGAGCCTCCAGCTCACCCCTTAGGTCCCCAGGTGGGTGATGGGTCTCCCCAGCCTGAGTAGGAGGAAGAAGGTGCTGGTTGGGTTCTTCCACTACCCTGAGCCTGAAGTGGGGGCAGGGAGGGCAGGCCACAGCCTGGTTTCCTTCTGAAGACGGCTTCCGGAGACGGCAGCAGGCAGCCCAGCCCACACTGCCTGTAGCCTCCCAATAGATGCCCTGTCTTCCCCCGAGGACAGAGTGCCCCGGGAGAGCAGGACCATGGCCCAGTGGTTCCCACCACAGGAAGCAGCACCTGGTACAGATACTGCTGGTAAGTGGGGTGAGAGGTCCCCACCATTCAAGACCAGTCACTGGTCACCAGTGGCTAAGGGCTGGGGGCTGTGACAGGGAGAATGAGACACCACTGGGATGCCCCCTGCCACAGCTGTCTTTGTGCCCCTACTCACACAGCAGGGTGCCATCTGCTAGCCTTCCTATTTCCCAGAAGTCTAGACAATTTATAAAATACTTAGGTTAAAGTAAAAGATTGAAGTCACTAGTAGGGTAGAAGGAGATAATTGTACTAGAAAGCTCCAGTAAAAAGACAGTGGTAGCCATAGGTCCCACAGGCATCTTGACAGCCAATGTGTCTCAAAGTGGGCCAGCCCCTGGCCAGTGGAAAGACGAGAGGGGTGCAACCTCACAAATAGGCAGCAGGCCCCAGAGGACCTTGTGGTTACTGATGTGCACTAGGAAGGACTCAGTGACTGCAGGGCTCCCCCAAGACCATAGCAAAAGACAGGTGTGGGGAAATGGTTTGTTACTATTTTGCAAATGGAACATTTAAAGTGCATCTGGGAAGCACTATATATAACTAGAGGAGAAAAGGTAAGTTCCTTTGAGGCAAAGCCTTACTGCCTGATTTAAGTGGGCGTTAGCTCAGGTCTTTATGGATCAGGCTGGTTTAGGGTGGACAAGGCCGTATGCCCAGGGAGCTGGAGACCCCCACGCTGTGTCCTCAGGCTCTAGGGGCGGGGGCGCCTGCTCCAGGGGCCGGGTGGGGACTGGAGGGAAGGTCGTGGCTCAGCGGTCATGTGATCAGAATGTCGCGAGGCATAACTGCCTCCTCCCACCGCAGACTGCGCGCCCCGCGGCCCTCCAATAAAAGTGTAAGGTCCCCGAAGGTGTTGCCTCGAGTTCTCTCCTTCGTCTCTGCATCTATCACCAACGCTGAGACCCTTCTCCGCGTGGGGGTTGAAGGGACGCGGGAGGGCCCAGGGCCCTGCGGGGAGCGTCCAGCCAGAGGCTGGGGGGCGGGGGCCGCTTGCAGATGTCGGCGGGGTCCCGCGCAGTCCGCTTCTCCAGAGGCCACACCGCGGGATGGGGACTAGGGGCCGTCCGAGGACTACAAGTCCCACGGTGCCTAGCGGCCAGTGCCGGAACACAGCGGTATCCTGGCGGCGCGGGCCGCAGCGAGCAGACTCGGCCATGCTGCGCGCGCTGAGCGGCCTGGGCGCGCGGCCCCCGTGCCGGCCCCTGGCCCTGCTGCTGCTGCCCGCGCGGGGCCGAAAGACCCGCCACGACCCGCCGGCCAAGTCCAAGGTCGGGCGCGTGAAGACGCCGCCTTCGGTGGACCCTGCGGAGTTCTTCGTGGTGACGCAGCGTTACCAGCAGTACCGCCAAACCGTGCGCGCCCTCAGGTGTGTGGCGGAGGGGGAGGTGGCCGTCCGCGCCGGCAGGGGAGTGCGGGGGCGGGCGGAGAGGATGCCGACTAGAAGCGCTCTCCGCCCAGGCTGGAGTTCGTGTCCGAGGTGCGGAAGAAGGTGCACGAGGCCCGAGTCGGGGTCCTGGCGGAGCGCAAGGCCCTGGAGGACGCCGCCGAGCACCGGGAGCTGATGGCCTGGAACCAGGCGGAGAACCGGCGGCTGCACGAGCTGCGGTGCGTGGGGCGGGAGGTGGGACGGCGCTGCCGGGCCTGCCTGGGAGAGGCCCGGGCCCCGCTCAGCCTCGGCCTCTTGCCCCTCGCAGGATAGAGAGGCTGCGGCGGGAGGCGCGAGAGCAGGAGCAGCAGCAGGCCGAGGAGCAGGCCCGCAAGGCCCGAGAGGCGCAGGCCTGGGTGGAGCTCAAGGAACAAGAAGTGCGGCAGCTGCAGGTGGGCAGTGTCCCCGGGCGGTGGGGCTTGAGCCGGAGCTCGGCCTGTGCGGCTGTGGGGATTCTGGGCACCGCAAAGTGGGGCGCTGGCCAGACGCTTAGAGTTAGCAGGTGAGAATGTGGGAGACAAGGAGAGTGCCTGTCGGGGGAGAGACCGGGAGGTGAGCATAGAAATTGGGAAGTGTTCAAGTGCCTAGCAGGTGGAAGCCGTGTCTGTGGGAGGGACTCCTCTGCCCATAAAGCAGTTGTATTTTGGCTTACAGGTGATAAAGTCATTGAAGGGATAAATATTCTAGGCTAGGATTGGCAGGTGTAAGACGTAATGCAGGGAGACCTGTTAGGAGTAATCCAGTGAGAATGGATGAAGCTTGAATTAAAGTATCAATAATAGAGGAGAAGGGATGAGTTCGAGAAAGATTCAGTGGGGACCAGGTAACATTGAGGGACTGATTCCACCTAGCAGCACATGAGATTGTCATAGCCGGTGCTTGAGGTTCTGGCTGAGGTGTCCGATGGGTGATTGTCCAAGGAGGAGGACTATAACAAGGCTGCCAGATGTTATTCCACTGGACAGTCGGTGAAGCACTGAGAGGACCTAGGCTGTATGGGCCGCTGGCACCTGCTGCAGGCCCCCCACTCAGCTGGCCTTTTCTCTCCCAATAGGAGGAGGTGAAAAACTTCATCACCCGAGAGAACCTGGAGGCGCGGGTGGAAGAAGCGCTGGACTCCCCAAAGAGCTACAACTGGGCCGTCACCAGAGAGGGGCTGGTGGTCAGGCCGCAGCACAAGGGCTCCTAGGGGCCCAGTAAGGACAGTGCCCATCCAGGGATGACGTGTGTATGGGAAGTAGAGGGTCGGGCCTGATCTGGAATAAAGCAGCTGGCTTAGCCATTTCCAGCATGGCCCTCACATTCTGGCCCCCGCACTCAGCACTTGGTCAGAAACTCCAGAACACAGTGCCCTGTTCTGCCCCCCATGTACAGCCTCAGCATAGCACGAGGCCCTAGAGTGGCTTCCACCTCACAGATCAGACTGGGCCACAGTCCCAGTGGGGCAGCCAGGTCATCTCCTAAGTATCATCACCGGCAATAATTGGCAGATTACAGTCCATGGGCCAGATGTGGCCTGCTGCCTGTTTTGTAAATAAAGTTTTGTCAGAACACACTGACATCCATTCATTGACTGCTTTTACACTCCAGTGGCAAAGATGAGTAGTTGCAGCAGAGACCATAGGACTTGCAAAGGAAAAGTTTGCCTATCCCTGATCTGGGGCTTTAGGGATCTGACTCGGAGCAGGTATCACCCAGTCAATACCTGAGCCGCAGACTAACCACTGGCCAGGGTCTGGTGTATCTAAGACCCAGAAGACAAAGAGAAGAGCCCATTTATTCTGGTGGCTCTTTCCACCCACGGCCTTAGTGACCCACATATGCCCTGACACTGCCAGTGTTCTTGGACCACCCTCCAGGCTTTATGAAGTCAGTGCGGCTTGGCAGGCACTTGGACCAAGCCCTGTGGGTACTGGGAATACTTGTGATTGACGTTCACAAGGTTGAGTAAGTGATCGTGTAGATCCACAGCCCCAGTTGAGATGCAGGCCCTAGAGCAGCACGTGAGATGAGGTTGAAGGCATGTTTCACTGAGCCAGAGCTGCTCTCCCTTTGCTGCCATTCATATGGACTCCGGCTACCACCAGAGGAAATCGAACACAATCCAGCTTTCCATGACTCCTGCCTTGTAGGAAGGGCCTGGGGAACCCCCAGGAATTGAGAACATTTTAGGGAATACGGGCAACACATGCTCCAGGTGACAAAGCAGGTGTCGAGGTGTCTTGTACCTTGCACCCAACACTCCTGAGGGCGATGGCCGACTGTGGCTGGTAGTGGCTCTTCCCTTGCCTGGCACTGATTCTGGCCAGAGCACAGTGCAGTCCCTGCTTTCACATGCTCACCATGGCATCTGGAGTGAGAGCTGAGGGGCCCACATTGTGGGCCGTGGTTTGGCGATGTCTTTCACAGCCTCGGGCTTCATTGTGGTGAAGAGTGGGCCATCTGGTCCCCTGTGGTGGAAGCATTTGGTGAGCTTTCGTGCGGGACACTGTGTTAGATGTCCAGCTTTGTGTAACATACTCCTTCCTGAACCTCGTCTCCAGCTTCCAGTTTTTTTCTTTCCAAGTCCTCTACACCAGGATCCATCAAAACATAAGCCATCTATCTGTTCAGATGGAGGACACAATGTGACACCTTCCTGAAACTCTGTCTTTGGGCCGAATTCCCTTCACTGCTGTCCTCAAGTGTCCCACATGGGGCTGTAACTGAGCACTCACTGCTGGTGCCAGTATGTCACCCAAAGCCACCAGTAAGCCAGGTTTCAGCATTTTTATTCTCTGCCCACAACCATCTTGCGGATGCGGGCATGAACAGGCAACTTACAGGCACCTTCAGGGTTAGCTCAAGCCCAGTGCCATCTGTACCTGCTGTTGGATCAAAGAGTGCTGCTAGGGACACAGATAGGCTATCAGATTCCACCAGTCCAGGTGGCAGGGTCTTATGAGATCCCACAGTAGAACGCCCCATCTCTGCAGAAGCCTGGTTAGTTAACCTAATAGGCATGGCCTTGCTCAAGAAAACCAGAGTCTGTTTCAGATCCTTGCCTCAAGTTCCAAACAGGGTTTGGATCTGCCACAGACAATGTGAGTTCTGCAGGGTCGGAAGGGCCAGCCAGACTTGCCAGAACCATGCTGCAGCCTGGACCATCCAGAGAATCTTTTCTTGCTCAAGGCCCTGCTTGTGGGTGGTAGATTTGGGGGCTACCCACTAAATGCATTTGGAGCAGAACTCCCAAATGTGAATGTTTTCACCACAATTTGAAGAGGCTCTCCATGCTTTGCACACAGTGGGGTAGATGGGATGGAGCGGGGGAGACCAAGGCACAAAAACAATTTGTGTTTCACTCGAGGGAACTTTGCTGAGTGGGCAATTTTTCTCCGAGGATAATCTCCCCAGTCAAGCTTAGATGTTTTACCAAGACACTTGGGATTCTTGCCCCTTGCAGTTCTCCAGGATAAGCAGCATGATGTCCTGGCAATGGCCGGTCAAGTTCTTAAGGATTAGGTTGTGCAAAACTGCAGAGTTGCTCATCTCTTGGGCTAGGTGATGAAGGCAAACTGGCTTTCCAGGTGGACAGGAAAAGAGAAGAACATGCCAGATTAATGGGTGCCAAGTGCCTCATTTATCTGTTCAGTCAAGGAGACTACCCTAGACCTGATTAAGCCTAAAGTCATTCCCCATATTTTTCTAGTACATTCCACATTTTCTGCATGGAACTCAATGAGTGGTATCCAGTAATCCCTGAAATTTGGTTCCCTCCTGAATTTACCCCTTGGTTATATCCCCAACTCGTACAGAGTTAAAACGGACACCTAGGAAATAAGCCCAGCTAAATGCTGAAATAAGGAAATTCTAACAGGAGGAGTCAAGCCTGGAACTCTTTTTTTCCTTCCCAAATAGGAAGTCAAAAACAATATTGCTGCAGGGGGCAGTGGTTCATGCCTATAATCCCAACATTTTGGGAGGCCAAGGTGGGGAATCACATGAGCCTGGAATTCAAGGCTGCAGTGAGCTATGATGATGCCATTGCACTCCAGCGTGGGTGACAGTGAGACCCTGTCTCAAAAAAATAAATAAATAAAATAAGACCCTGTATGGAAATCTCCAAGGGAGATAGATGGGAGCATGTTTGCATCATTGCTTCACTCACTGCTTCTATCCAGAAATCCACATAAACAAATCAAAAAATAGAGAAAGCGCTGTTTGAGAGGCCACATAGCTTTGTATCAATAGTTACAAGCCTGGTGCAGTCTGCTCATATTTGAATCCCAGCCTCTCCTCTTACTATCTGAATGTCCCTCTGTGCCTCAATTTTCTCAAAAGTAAAATAGGGATAAATAATACTGGTATCTACCTAAAAGATTATCATGGCAATCAAATGAGAAATGCATGTGAAGTTAAACTCAGTGCCTGGAACACAATAAGTGCTCAATACCTGTTAGATGCTATTATTATAACATTATTATTATTTTCAATGAAACTAGAGAATGGCCTCAGATTGGTGCCATGGACTGAGAGGGATTACCTGCCAAACACCGCAGTGAAGTTGGCAATGAATTGCTGGAGGCCAAGATCCGCCCTGCACCTCCCCTTGTCTCCAGCAGGGGGCAGCCTCATCAAGATAGTGACAGGGCCCTCAAAAATGTAAAGGATAAGATTAGTAAATATAGCTACATTATTTAAAAAATAAACAAAATAAGGAACGAAGGGCATTGAGGACCTAGTTAGTTGTTATTCTCTCAGTCTGTGTTCTCTGAAACCACACTGTCTCTTAAATCTGTTGCTCTCTGCATCAGCAGTCTCTCTCACAATTGAAAGTAAGTTGCAGACATGATATTTCATCTCTAAAATTTTTTTTTGAGACAGGGTCTCAGGCTCCTGGGCTCAAGCCTTCCTCAGCGTCCCTAGTAGCTGGGACTACAGTTGTGCCACCGCAACCCGTTCACCTCTAAATACCTAAGCATTACCTTTTCCAAACAAGGTCATTTTCCAGCATAACCATAATGTTACTATCTGCCCAAGAAATCAAACAACTCCCCATTTCCCCCTCCCCCCACCCTTGGCAACCACTGTTCTACTGACAACCCAAAGTAAGTGACTGAGGCAAAGATCTCAATCGATGGAGGTTTATTAAGCTAAAGTTTGAGGGCACACTAGGGAAATGTCCTCAGAGGCATCTGTGACCTGTGCTCCCAAAGAGGGATTTGGGAACTCAGTATTTAGGGGAGAGGCCATACAGAAAGAAAAAGGAGGAGGGGGATGGGCAGCAAGGCAAATGGTTACATCTTTGTGAGGATCTAATTAAATCTAACCTAAAGTGACTGAAGAGAAAAAAGGGAGGTAAAGGAAGAATCAATTAGGCAGGTGTCTCTGGGTGGATGGAGGAATGATTGATCCCATTTTGTCTCTGTTGTGCACATGGGAAGATAAACTTGTAATCAAC
>CAUYSK010011968.1:0-122614 GCA_963575035.1 Avahi laniger | reverse complement strand
GAGGCCGAGGCGAGCGGATTGTTCGAGCTCAGGAGTTCGAGACCAGCCTGAGCAAGAGTGAGACCCCGTCTCTACTAAAAAAAAATAGAAAGAAATTATCTGGACAACTAAAAATATATAGAAAAAATTAGCCGGGCATGGGGGCGCATGCCTGTAGTCCCAGCTACTTGGGAGGCTGAGGCAGTAGGATCGCTTGAGCCCTGGAGTTTGAGGTTGCTGTGAGCTACGTTGACGTCATGGCACTCTAGCCCAGGCAAGAGAGTGAGACTCTGTCTCGAAAAAAAAAAAAAAAACAAAACTGCAGTTAGGAAGTTGTTTGTCAGATGTTAGCTCTTCTTTCATTCAGTATCAGACTAGGACCGGGGTAGAATTAGAATCTGCCTGCAGAGAGAGCACGCTTAGCTACACTTGAGACTTGTCCAACATCTTCCCTTTATTTTCACTTACTCTGCGGCAGGAACAACTCCGCATGGATACACCCATGGTCAGACGCCAGTTCCACCCCCAGGGAAATATACTGGAGAGTCATTGATACCAGAACTCATCACATCGGCGTTTGCTAAAAGCTGTGTTTAGCCCCAGGAGTTTTCCCCTCATAACGTTAAGTGCACTCTGTCTAAACTCATGATCACGCCTCCTTTGGCAGCAAAGTCTTCAAAAACTCATAACCTTCTCCCTGCCTTGCACCAGGTGACTCACTGTGGCTCGCTTCTCCGGAAGGGGCCAGAGCGTCAGTTAGTCTCCTCTCTAGGTAGAGAGTGCTGATTCCAAGGTGGGGACAGACATTTAGGCCTCCAGGACAAAGGGCATAAGGTGTCTTGGTCGGCTCATGTATTTGGCAAATAATAACACAAACCCCAGAAAAAGCGAGTAGAAAAGTATTCTTTTAACTGCATCCATTCAAGCACCAGAAGAAATGAGGTTTGATTCCTCCTTCCGCTGTTTCATCCCTACTAAAACCTCCAGCTCTTAAGTACTGGGCTTCAGTGAGCTTCCACAAAGAAGAAGCGTAACTATTTACCCAACTCCTTGAGTGACTATCACTTTTAGCCACAGCTGGGAAAGTGCAGGGCGGCAGATAAGTCACGGTTCCCTCCCGGTGTTGCCCCTTCACTGCTGAAGACAAACTTGCGAATGGAACCTTGACTCACTGGAAAAGCATCTGATGCCACCAAGAGGCTCCCAAGCGACCCCTTCTTGCTCCTCAGCCCTTACAGGAATACAGAGGGCCTCTAGGACCTCTAGCACTTCCTCTTCCTAAAAAGCCCTTCCCTTCCCTGGAACTACACCCCTCCCCTGGAAAAGGCATCTTCACTGACTCCACCCAAGCCAGGTTAATTGCCAGCGTCTGGAGATTTCAAAGTGCCTACGTGGCATGTATGATCTGCACTGTTATTACCTACTTATGAGTCTATCTTTCTCACTGGACTCTGAGCCACACAGGGCAAAAGCTTGCTCTAATCTCAATGTCCCCGACCCACAGCCTAACACCTGACCCCTCAATCAATGCCAAGGCTGTGCTTACAGACTCTAAGCAGGAACCTGTGATAGGGAGCGTCCGATAGACTTGGGATCAGACGGAGAGTTGCCTCTACCACACACAGACCACCTGAAGGAGACTTGCACTGACAGATGTCTGAGACTGACACCCACTCAAAAAGATCACAGATTCTCTGTATATACTGCCATGTGTCACCTTAACTTCTTGATACACAGAGTAGGCGAGGAAAAAAAACAACCTTCCTTATCTTTAAAGTGTACACTCAGAGATCATTAGTGCTGACATTTATTACTGATTTTGCAGTATTTCATAGAGGACATCTTATATGAATTGAACAATCTTGAAGACACGCTAGAATGCTTAAAATTCCCAGACGACACCATGAGGTAGGGCTTAATATTAAGCACACACATTGCAGGGTGCAAAGAATTCACTGACGTGAAGTTGGTTATCTACAGTTCACTTTCATCACTTTAAAACCATGACCCAAGGGTGATTGCACTGAAACGACATCACAGCTGAAATACTGGGTATCTCAGCAATCTTGTTTTATCACTGGGCAAAGGGAAAGGACTCTTGACCACAGCTAACACAAAGGACAAAGGGGAACTCTGAGCAAGTCTGGCCATTTCACATACAGGTTTTATAAGTTACCACTTAGAACCTGGAAGCTGTTCAGATACAGGGAGACCTCACTCCATTCTTATCTGCAGAGATAAGCAAGGCCCATATGGCATTTCCCCATTTTGAGATGTTAAAAAACAAATTCCCCACTAAGACTGTGATTATTTAAAGTGGACAGGAGGAGACAAGGAAGGGAAGGAAAGAGGGTTCCCGCCACCTGGCAGGCATCGCAACACCTGAGATTCTGACACATCTTGCCTTCCTGTCTTTGGCTAAGCTGTTTCTTTTGCTCCCAAATGCTCTTTTCTCTTCTCTGGCCATCCTTGAAAGCCTCGCTCAACTGTTCCCCTCCTCATTGGAGTCCTCCCCAACCTACGGCCCCTGTGCTCTGAGTTCTTCCTCCTCACGAAGTGCTCCAGAACAGCGCCATGACTGACAGCAGCTGTGTGGGGGAACTTCCTCCCCATTGGACCATTAGGGTGCAGAGGGAGGGGCCATGGCCAGTGTTGAGACCCTGTTCCGAGCTATGTAAGCCTGAAAAAACACCTGCCCCTAATTCAGACCACTCCTCCTATTCATTACCATACATCCCAGAACTGAGCCCTCAACTGCTGGGGTAGTCTTAGGATCAGGGTTTCCATCAAAATTGGGGTGGGATATACCAGGCACTTAGTTTAAGGGATAAAGTTCTGAAATCGGCAGATACTGCCCACCTGCCCTGGCCTTCATTCCCTTCTTGATCTGCTCCCCAGTAATAACTGGGAGAGATCTCTAGACGCATGCATTATTTTTTAATCTTCAGAGAGGACACAAATGATAACCCGAATTACCTGTTAGATTAGTAAGGTTTTTCACAATATTGTCCTATACCTTTTTCCTCTTCGAGTGGGAATATTTCCATTACTGGGGGATCCAGGTCATCTCTTCGTGTTGAACGCTGGGGAGGATAGGGAAATGTCTACGGGAGCCATTCATGCTAGGGTGCTGGAGTGTATGGGGCCCTGTGGGGAGTGGGCAAAACAGATTTAACATAGCAGGAAGCCCTGCTTGCAAGGTTGGTCTGTGGCTGACATCTGGGGACCTAGATTTTGGGAGGATTCCCATCACTCCCTAAATAATGAAAGTGGCTTACTGTGCCTAAATCTCGTTTATGCTGAACATCTGCTTTCCTTTTGGGAGTCTGGAATTTTGGTACGTGGCAGGCGGAGGGTGCCTATGTGACCAGGCCTCAATAAAAACCTTGGTCACAGGAGAGCTTCCCTGGTAGACAGCATTTCACAAGTATTGTAACAATTCTTAGCTGGAGGAATTAAGCACATCCTATGTCTCTTAGGAGCTTCTGCCTGGTTTCCTATGGACTTGACCCCATGTGCCTTTTCTTTTGTTAATTTTGCTTTATTCATTCATTTTTTTTGCTATAATAAATCACAGTCGTGAGTGCAACTATACACTGAGTCTTGTGAGTCCTCCCAGAGAATCATCAGACCTAGGAGTGGTCTTGGGGACTCCTGACAAAGGGAGTTTTAGAGAGATCATGGGGTAAGGCCAAATCCACAAGAAGCCCTGGGCTTATGCAAAGAAGATATGCAATAACAGGACCTCTGCGGGATGACGTCTCTCAGTAAGGGTAAGTAGGATGTGGACTAGAGGCAGCGGGGCTGGGGGAGGACACTGCGCAAAACATCGCAGTGAAGAGATGGGAATTGAACCCACACACGCCTGTGTCGACATTGACTTCCCTGTCCTTGGTTGGAGGCTTTGTTTTGCCTATTTCCAAAATGCCAGATGAACTCATAAGAATTTTCTAAGATTCCCTGCGATTCATTCTCCTCCATGGTGCAGTTACCCCAGCATCCAGGGAAGCCATAGCTTCTACATGGGAGAACAACTCTGCTATTGGCACCATAGGTCTGGCAAAAAGTTCATGCTTTAAAAATGTAAGTTAAATAAAAGAAATGCTAAGCAGATATCAGCTCCACATAGATGCCAAATGCCCTCTGTCTTTTCCCTTCTCTTCACAGTTTACTTGGTCTTCCAAATTAAGAGATGTACCAGTCAATGGGAGAATGTGTTCTTCTTCACAAATGAATTCATTTCATTTTCAAAGAACAGAATGGATATTCAGGAAAAAGGCCCATGTCTGATCATGAACACAAGTAATTCCCTACTTCTCGACTTACAAAGCTCTGTCTTAATATCACCTCATTCGACCCTCATTACAACTCTATGAGGTCGACAGTATGATTTTTCTCTTTTATCTTCCATGGCACTTGGTCCATTACGAGACAAGCAGTGATGCTCAAAGAAGACGTACTGGTTGGTTGATTAGTAATGGCTTCAGAGAAATTACTGCCTTCTAAAAATTAATGATTCCTGACCTCTGTCAGTGGAAGAACAAGCTAAAAAGTAATCCAGGCATTCAGTGAAATTATTAAGATCACAAATTAAGTCATTTCCATGGACTCTATAGCAGGAAATAATTTTTAATGAGGAAATTGAAGCTAATATGTAACAGCTGTCCTGTTACCCAGTAACAAAGTATTAAGGCAGATTAAATTATTGATGAAAAACATAGCAAATTGGAAATTTAACCTCCTAACTTTCTCTCACTCCTTTCTCTTTTATACACTATTTTTAAGCTGATATTTTAAAAAACACATTTGGTCACCTTAGATAGTTTACATTGATAAACTATTCACTAGCTGCGGAATCCTCAGCAAGTTATTTGACCGCTCTTTGCAGCTGTAAAATGAAAAGAATCGCAAACTCTTAAGGTTAAGGAGAGGATTAAATGAGGTAAGATAAGTGCTGAGCACAGGGTCTGGCTTGTTGTGAGTTTTTAATAATGGTAGATATTAGTAAAATGCATGAAGATAGAATCAATAAATATTTAGTGAACTAATATCCGAAGTGCCCATATATATCAGTACAGCTGTACAGGTTCTAAAACTATCAAATGACTTCTAGACCAGTTAGTGACCAAATGTTGCCCAGAGGCCTCCGAGTGCTGTCTGTCACCCCAGCTCCTCCCCTAAAAGGAGAAGACTCTTTACAACTTCATGATCAGACTGTTATCGATACCTGAAGTGCTTATGCCCGGAATAGCAGGGAGCCTGTAGGAAACTCACTGGATGGTACTCCTAAAACACCCACCACCATAGCCCCACCCTGGTTTCCCTAAATCAGTCAAACTGCACCTGCTCCACAGAGTAAATATTGCATCTGAGTGAAGAATAAATAATGTTGATGTAAGTCACTGGGAATTTTGGGGTTGTTTGTTATGCAGCACTAGCTAATTAATACCACCTCTGAGTGATGTTCAATAAGTGATTCAAGAAGCTACGTATAAATCACTAAAGGAATAACCTTATAAAAAAGAAAAGTATATGGGGAGAATACATAGAGAGAAGAGAGAAGGAAGGAAGATAAAAAGGTATGTTAACATGGTTTACAAAACCACACCCTTGCTGTCTTTATGATAATTTGCGGAATCTTCACCAAGTTATTTAACCTCTCTTTGTAAACGTAAAATAGAGAGAATAGCAAACTCATAAAGTTAAGCAGAGGATTAAATGAGGTGAGTAAGAAAATGGAACGCTGGTGCATGCTCAGTACCAACAGACAGAAAGAGAGGAGCGGCAGCTGTTGCCAGGCCTGGCGCTGGGCGGCGTACGCATACTCACGTTGGTGTTGCACAGCTTGTACTGCCGATAGGCTCCAATGCACGAGATGGCTGTGGATCGGGGAGGCTGGGAGAAGCTCTGAGCTGCCCTACGGGCTCCCACACCACGGTTGCTGCTTGTTTCCGGGCTGTGGAAGAGACTTGGAGCTGCAGGGAAGCCTTGGTCATGGGTCAAAGGCAGCTGGTAGACGGAGGCCTCAGAGGCCTGCAGTCCAGAACGGGGGCCGCTGTCACTTTGGTACAAAGGTCCATGCTGGGGGACCCGGTGGGCTGGTGGGCTGTAGCCATGCCTAGGAGCAGACTCCCCTTGGGACCTGGAATGCTGGGACGAGGGCTTCTGTCTCCGAAGCCTCTGCGGCATCTGTGCGGTGTCCGTCTGCAGTGGTAAGATATACGGGGCCTTACCATAGCCATACTTGCCAGGGCCGATGGGACCTCGGGTCCTGCTCCTAAAGAGAGACACGCGAGAGAGGAGATGAACGGTCACACAAATTTTCACACTAACTCAGAAGCTCTAGTGCGTGGTAGAGGGGCCAGGCAGGAACGGAAGCTCAGGAAGGAGCCTATGGTGGAACCGGCAGGGAGAGGAGGGCATTTCAGAGGAAGGGAACATCACAGAGGCTGGAACAGAGGCTCCGCAGAGGCTGGTATGCAGAATGAAGGTGGGAATCAACAGGGGGTGAACAGTGAATGATGTGAGTGGCTGGAAATGCGGGTCAAATTGTAAACTGTGGTCAGCACATGATTTTTATGCAAGGAGTTTGGACATTTTTGTAGGTCACAGGGAATCACTGAAGGTTTTTTAAGAAGTATAAATTTCAGCCCTAGTAACGTTCCTGTTCACTTTTTCCAATAATAGGCCTCTTCTCACTCAACTGTGCCTGATATTTCAGACCTTATTGCCATTACCATTCATAGCCAAAGAGCTTTCCCAGGTAAGTGGAATTTAGCTAAGCAACGAAATTCTATTGCAGTCCCAAGGCTTGACTTATGCTGATCAGAATCCTGAAAAGATTAGAGGGCCTTCAGCAATTGGCTACTCTATCGCTCTTTTTTTTGTTTGTTTTGTTTTGTTTTTTAATATACCTGACCTTTAATTCATAGTTTAAAGAAGAAAGACATGCAAATAAATAATTTCAGTGTACAATGAGGTAAGTTTTATCCTAGTAGTATGCTTCAAGTTCTAATTCTGTTTTTAAACAAGTCCCCAAATAGGTGCAAGGCCATTACCACCCAACACATTTTAACATTATTTTTCTTTTTTTTTTTTATTTCAGGATATTATGGGGATACAGATGTTTACGTTACGTGTGTTGCCCTTGCCTCCCCTCCCCCACCCCAAGTCCTAGTTTCAAGTGCGTCCATCCCTCGGATGGTGCGCATTGCACTCTTTGTGTATGCATATACCTGTCCCCTCCTCCCCCTCCCCCCTAGCTGACATCCAATAGATGTTATTCTTATATGTACACTTATGTGTTGATCAGTTAATACCAATTTGATTGTGATATTCTATCACTCTTGAGGCAACCCATGCTAAGCAACGGGTAGATGGTCATCTTCACACTGGATAGATCTTTAGGTTTTGTAAAGACCCACTGTCTTGTGAGATCTTATGAAAATGGTAAATGTTTAACAACTGGATTTCCAGAGGAGTAGGATCCTTGATTTGTAGCATTTGCCTGTTGCTGTGGTATAAATACTCCCACCATGGCCAATTTCAAGATACCAATGTGAAGACACAATCAGCTCTAGTGCACAGGGGAAAACCAACATACATTTATTGTGCAGCTATGTTTGCAAAACACAGAGCCAGGAGTGGTGAAGAAACACAAAAATGAATCAGACATGATTCCCAAGACCCCAGCCCTACACCTGGAAGCAACTAGAACGCAATGCAGAATAGGTTAAGGGCCTTAGAGACGATATAAAAAAAATGGTGCTTTGGGAAACTCTGAGGCAAGAGAAAGCACTTCTATCTGGAAGGATCTGAAAAGGTTTCACCTTCACCAGTCTGAGAGTTGAGAAGCACAGGTTCCAAATCTCCATGGAAGGACTTAAGTAAGTCAACTAACTCTTACTTATTTGTAAAATGACTGAACTGGATTAAATGACCGCCAAGGTCGCTCCAACTCTAAAATTATATGCTTCCATAATAATTAAATCTGTATTTACGTAAAATTGGAAATGTGCCCAAGGGTTTCTGCAGGATGGCCCCATTAAAATGAGCACATTAAAATAGCAATCAAGGTGAAACATTGATTTCTGCCCTCATGAAAAAATTCTTTCTTCACTCTGCATAATCGCTGAATATAAAATTTAACAGACCACAACTAATTATTAACATCTTTATCACTAATTGCACCTCCATTCTTAGCTGATATGGTTTTGAATTAAACCACCTCTGTAGTGTTTATTTTGCCTTTAGGCATTTCTCAATTAATCTTGGCAAGACTTGGGACTCTGTTAATGATGGGAGCTTTAAGAGATGCAATTAAGAAGTTAGTCTTAAATATATATATAACTTGAATGTAATTTGCCTTTTCTTTCTTGTGGCAGGCCAGGTAAAATGAATGACATCATGCAAAGGCAAAGGAAAGAATTTCTGTACGTGTGTGTGTGTGTGTGTGTGTGTGTGTGTGTGTGTGTTTAAGATCTGAAAGCTACCAAAATTCTAGCCTCACAGTAAGTACTGGGTGGAGGCCCTCGCTGAAGACAACAGAGAAAGGAAGACACGTGGAAAAGCACTTCTCAAACTGGAGTGTGCACAGGAATCACCCGGATAGTGGTAAGCTGCAGATTCTGGTTGAGGAGGTGTGGGGAGAGGCCTGAGAGTCTGCATTTCTGACAAGTTTCCAGGAGATGCCAGTGCTGCTGGCCTCACAGCTTCGAGGAACAGAATCACAGAATAAAATTGAAATTCCAGACAAAAAGGTGAAAATTCAACAGTACAAATTACCATTTTTAATGGAGAAAGACAGAAGTCCTGGCCGTGTATTCACTTATAAATAAAGATGATAATAGCACCTCCCGTAAAGGTAGTTGTACATGCAAACGAAAACCCTCCAGGTTTGCGGCAGATAGAGATACAGAAGATCTGCTGGCCGGGGACGGGCTGCCCTGCTGTAGCTCACCGAGTAAGCACAGACAGACCAAGACTGACTCCAGCTTTCCGTCGGGAAGCAGAGGCAGAACCGGCTGTTGGCTGATGACCGTGTCAGCGTCCTCCCAAAGGTTGCCCATCACCCTTGCGGGGTAACATACACAAGCACACATGTATTTCTGAATTCCTGTTGCCTTGTGGGAGGCTCTGCCTAAATTGGAGACCATTTCAGACCCCCTAGAGGAGCAACATCCCTGGAAAGATGGTGGTGTGAAAGCAAATGGCCAGTTAATTCTGATAAACTAAACAGAATGAGCAGCAAGTTGGGGTGTGATTATGAGAGATCTGATTTCTGAGTATTTGACTGAGAACACTTGGACGAGCAGCAGATTCATTCCCACTTGGCCAGGAAGCATTTGTTTTCCTTACAACTGGTCAGAGCTAATAATCCTGACAGTTCCGAATGGCCTCGTCCCCACCAGGACAGAGTCCATCTGGCCGCTTGCAGGGGGGCCTCCATGGAACTGGGCAGATTTATGCAGAATTGTGATGATGAGTACACATGTGGCTGTGGAGATCTGTGCGGCCAGTTAACCCTTCTAGGAGAGCATGCAGCTGGTGCCCAGGGGGGCTGTTAAGTTGCGTAGTTCTGCGTGGTCTCCCCAGAACCCGTCCCTGGGATTTTACTTTGGATGACCCACTTGTCAGAGCTCCGGCTAATTTCTAAAAGTTATGTCTTAAGAAAGAAACTAGAAAAAGTAGTTTGCAGATCAGAGATGTGGGAGTCAGCATAGGTTAGTGGTTCATGACATGGACCCTGAAGCCAGGTTTCCTGAGTTTGAATCCCAGCTCTCCCACTTGCTAGTTTGGAAACTTTGGGTAAATTATTCAATCGTTTTATGCCTCGGTTTCTTCAAGCCAGGCCAGGATTAGGACGAGGCCAGCGAAGCGCCTAGGACGCAATAGTTGAGGAGATACAATCAGGGTTAGCAAGTGCTGGTGGGAAAGTGAGCGTGATGTCTCCTTAGATGTCGGGCCCTAAGGGCCTCTCTGGCCTCACTACAAGCCCAGTCCTGGCTTTGTATTCATTTATAAATAAAGATAATAACAGTACCTTCCTTAAAGGTAGCCGTAAAGATCAAATAACAATACGAACAACAGACCTGATGCTTTGCACGGAGAATGCGGCACACAAGTATTTGCTTTTTAAAAAAATGCTCCAGCTTGGCCATTTACTAGCTCTACAAACTTTGGCACATAATGTACCCTCAATTTTCTTACCTGTAAAATAAGAGTATGACCATTTCGCATTCACTAAGATGGCTATAATCAAAAACACAGATGATAATAAGTGCTGGGGAAGATAAACTGGAACCTGCGTGCATTTCTAGTGGGAATGTAAAACGGTGTAGTCACTTTGGAAAACTATCTGGAAGTTCCTCAAAAAGCTCAACGTAGTGTTACCATATGACCCGGGAATTCCAGTCCTGGCCATTTACCCCAGAGAAATGAAAACAAGCATTTATACATAAACTCGTACACGAATGTTTATAACAGCACTATGAATAATAGCCAAAAGGAAGAAACAACCCAAATGCCTATCAACTGATGTCCAGATAAACAAAAACGTGGTATGTCCATAGAGTGGATTATTATTCAGCCATAAAAGGAATGAAGTGCTGATATATACCATAACACAGATGAACCTCAGGAACATTCTAAGTGAAAGAAGCCAGACACATCTTGCATGATCACATTTACATAAAAATGTACAGAACAGGCAAATCCACAGAGACAGAAAGTGGTTTCTGGGGGCTGTGTGGAGGGGGAGACAGAGAGTGACCGCTAACGGGCACAGGGTTTCTTTTTGGGGTGATGCAAGTGTCCCACAATTAGACAGTAGTGATAGTTGCACAGTCTTGTGAACATATTAATGCTACAACTGCTGACTTATACAGTACTTTAAGATGGTGAATTTTTTGGTATGTAAATTATATCTCAATAAAGCTCTTAAGTTTTAAAAATGAGAGCATGAGTCATTCTGTCTTGTCTACTTACAAGGATATTGTATAGATCAAATTGAAGTTACCAATAGGAATGCATTTTTTGAATCTGAAAGTAGTTTTTATCATTCGTTTTCCATCATTTGTTTTAGCAACACTTAACAAACCTTTATTGAGCAACTTCTATGAGCATCTATTGAGCATCATGTGTGATTTTTTTCTACCTATTCACATTTCCAGTCCTGACAACGTAAGGAAACGCAAAGCCCCTCCCCTACAGCATGGCCAATGACAAGCACGGGACAGAGGACAATAAGGGTTCTGACCCCAGGTTCCAGGCCCAGTTCATCCAATGGGTGTCTGGGAAAATTGCTGTTTCTTGCGATAACGGCTGCAAATAGCACTCTTTACAACAGGCTGGCTGCTATCCAGGGCCGCTGTGTGTGATCCTGCGCAGCTCCGTGACGTTATCGCTGAGCCGTTAGTGTGATGATCCACGCAAAGACCTGTCTCCCTCTTCACAACTCCACACACTCACCCTGGAAATGTGTCACGTACAGTCAACACCTGGAACTGACAACGACCACATTTCTGTTTCCTGCTGAGACCCCTCTCCTGAGCATCAACCCCACGTGCCCAACCAACCTCTAACGCAGACCCTGCAACGTGCACCCAGATCACCTGGGGGTGTCGTCAAATGCAGCTTCTGATTCAGCAGGTCTGGGGCAGGCCTCTGATTCTGCGTTTGTAACAAGCTCGAGGCGATGCCCAGGCCGTGGGTCCCGAAACAGCGCTTCGCTAGCTCCATCCAGACATCTCCACCAACACTTCAAACTCAACACGTTCAAGCCGGGACTCATCATCTTTTCCCCACAAAACTGCTCCCCCTCTAGTTCCTTCCATATTCTCCCGCTCAGTCGTCCTTAAACTGGAGCGAGCATCAGAACCACCTGGAAGACTTGTTACAACAGACGGTTGAGCCCCACCTGCAAAGAATCCGATTCAGGAGAGCTGGGTGGGGCCTGAGAATCTGCATTTCTAGCAAGTTCCCAAGTGATTCTGATGCTCTTGGTCTGTGGGCCACTCTGTGAGAACTGGTGCCTGTCTCACTCCCAAGTGCCACCATCCCCTGAAATCAACCGGCTCTTCCGCTCACCCCTCCTGTCTGCACTGGGGCCACCCAACCTGTACAGCATGGCCCCTGCCGCATCCCTCGTCAGGCTGGCACTGCAGGGACCACCGCAGCACCTCCTTGCAGTTCCCAACAGGCCAACCCAGTTCTTTCTTCACGCTTTGGCCCATGTGGCTCCCTCCTCCTCAGCTGCTCCCCAAGCACCATTGCCTGGAACAGCGACCGAGTCACCTCACCCTGCGGGACTCAGCTGAAGCACAACGTTCTCAGTGAAGTTCTTCCTGGTCCAGACTCCACTCCAACCGTCCACTCCGCAGAATCAGTGCCCTTCTCTTTTGTCCTTCCATTGGACCCCATGTAATTGGCACAGCCCAATCTGCTTTTATTATGCTTGTTTACATGCCTGCTTTAGCTCACTAGACCTGCAGGCTCCTGCAGAGCAGGGACTATGTACTACTTGTCTTGTGTCCCTATAAACTACTACAATGACTAGCACCTCACAGCTACTCAATAGTTGATTGCTGAAAAACTAAAACAACAAATGAATGAATGGCTCAAACCGCCATTGCCGAAGGGAGGAAAACCTCTCCATTACTGCATTTGTCTAATTTCTGTTAAATGAAATATTAAAAGCCCACTGAAGTATCATGACACTGAGGACAAGGCCACTTCCCTCTATGTAGGAATGAAAGTGTCACCTGTTGTGTGAGAGCATTCCTGGTATCAGACACCTGGAGAAGAAACAGGTCCTTGGAATAGAAAGGAGGAAGCAGCGGGGGTGGGACTCAGCCTTTATTCTCAAGCGAGTGAAGAATTAGGAGGTCAAGGGAGTTCCGTGCATGCCTGTCAGAGCCGGGAAGCCACCCAGGCAAGGCCGTCTGCAGCCTGTGGCTAGAGGAAGCCGCGGTACAGACTGGAACGGGCAGAATGAGAACCCTGCCCTCCAGAAGCCAGGCTGTTTGTGTTTCTTAGGCTCTCCATGTTTATTTCCATTTCGTTTTCCCTTAGAGCTCAGTCAAGTCTCTGCGAGAGGCCCAGCCTCTCTCAGCTGTGCTAACATGAACCCCACACAGGCCACAGCATCCAACGGAGCGGCAGCCCCCCCGAGGACAGGCCGGCGAGGAACAGCGGGAGGGGAGCCCAGGAGCCCCAGGGGACAGCAGAGCTCAGGAAAGGAGCCGAGTGGAGAAACCAGTGACCCTGCTTACGTGCAGTTTCCTTGCGCTGCTCGCCCTTGGAGGTTCTGGGTTTCGCAGCACTGAGAGGTGGCATCCTTGCAGCCACGTCCCTGAGTCGAGTTGCTGCGTAAGCAGAAAGAAATTCTCCCATAGGGAAGACGGGAAGGAGCCTTGTGGGACTGATGAGTACGTATTCCTGGACACAGCTGGCTGACAGGGGTAGAAGCCCGTGTACTAGATTCTGTTCAGAACACCGAAGACCCTGTCGAATCTTACTACATCTAATAAATAACGTCCATATGATTTAAACAGATCCTTCCTGCCACCGTGCCCTGTTATTTGCGCTTTACCCTGTTATTATATATCAAAACTAAACTCTTACCAAGCCAACGTTTTGGGGCGAATTTACCTGGCCAGTCTTAACACCAAAGACAGGCCTGGGAAATAAGCAGCGAAGTGTCACACGCTCACAGTTGCAAACGTGGGGACGCTGCCGCCACACCAGCCTCCCAAATGTGCACACTCTTCCTCCCTTTCTCCCCGCACTGAGGACATGAAGCATTGCCACTTGGTACTTCACGCTAGGAGAGGGAGGCGGGAGATGTGATTTGCAATGATTACCAAGTGAAATGCTGCTTTTCTGAAATCCATTAGTATTACCAAATGGAACTTTTAAAAAGGTTTTTATAGACATTTAAAAAACCGGGCAGTTTATATCTAGAAATTATTCTTCTCAAATGCTTGTAGAAATACGCAGAGACACGCACTCAGGGATGCTCACCGCAGCCCTGCTGAACTGGCAGAACACCTGAAATCACAGCAGGACAGTGACTTGAGGAACCAGCTAGTGCATTTCTCCCTCTCAGTAATCCCTCTTTTCCCCAAAGTTCTTCTAGAATGACATTGAGTATCACAATGCCAGAGAAGGGAAGACTCAAAGATCAGCACCAGGAGACAAAAGGTTTCTTTAAATTTGAAAACCTGGGCTTTGTCAGTCAAGAGAGCAAAGTCCGGGGCACAGAGGGCAGAGGTATAGCTCATACCAGTGATCCCCAACCTTTTTGGCATCAGGGACTGTTTTCATGCAACACAATTTCTCCACAGACTGAGGAGTTGGAGGACGGTTTTGGGACGATTCAAGCGCATTACATTTATTGTGCACTTTACTTCTATTATTATTACACTGTAATATATAATGAAATAATTACATAACTCACCATAAGTTGGGGACCCTGGCTGATAGCACAGACTATGAAGAAGGTGCTACGACCTTGGAATGATCTTTCCAAACCAAAGGGAATTAAGAGTCGACTAGCAGGCAGACGAGAGAGGAACCGAGTGGCAGTAACCAGACATTAGGCCAGACGCTGTGGCCCGGAACGGGGAGCAAAAGAAACCCCAGATATATTTAGGGGTCTGAGGACAGAAGGGACCTGCCAGCTTTGTGAGGGAGCCCACCTCCAACACAGCACCGGACCAGGACGTGGGAGCCAGGTGTCAAGGCAGAGAGGCCCGCCTGACACTGGGTGATCCCGGTGAGGACACAGAGCACATGGCTGTTGGTGCCGTGAGGCCAGGAGGGCACAGGCAGAGATTTCTGCAGCAGTTCACAGCAAAGCGGAAGATGGCCAGGAAGCAATGCAGACAGCTTGTTCCCTTCGCCAAGACTGCACAGAAGCCCCTCATCTGGGGATCCAGGTCACACCCCCCGGGAGGAGGGGAGCATGAGGGTGAGGAGGAGAGTCCTGACTGAGCCGAGTATAAACCCTGAATCGATGAAGCTTAACACGAAGTGTCTGAGCGTCGGAGTGTCCTGGCATTGGCGGAGCCTTTCTGCAGCACCAGAAACTGTGGCTCGTGAACCAGAGCTAGGTATAGAAAAATAAACTGTGTTCCGCATACCTGAGTTGTGACTGTAAATTATAAATCTGAAACACAACCTAAGTATGCTTAAAGAGGGAAATAAGGAGCTATATTAAATTACAGGAGCTAAATTAAAGTTAAATTGCGGCACATTCAGATACTGGAGTATTATGAGGCTGTTTAAAAGAATGAGGTAGATGTGTTATATACTGACACAGAAAGTTCTCCAAAACACAGTTAAGTGAAAAAGAACAAGACACTAAAGACACTAAACAAGCCGCCATTTGAGTTTTTAAAAAAAAGAAAAAGAAAAAAATGTATACAGTATATAAAAGTTCACGCATATGCCAGATACATTTCTGAACTGATAAAAATGAGTTGGGCAGTGATTTCCTCTGGGCAGCAGACACTGTGGGGTGAAGTTAGAGCAGACTCACTTGTCATTTCTGACCCTTTGCACTGCCATTAAAATTTTTTTTGCCTTTTGCACAGATTTCCAATATATGAAAATTACATAAAAAAGAAAAACACTAAACAGTTTTCCACTGAATTTTTAAAGATATAACCTAATATAACTTGTCCCCTCCAAATCTCATGTTGAAATTCCATCTCCAGTGTTGAGTGGGAGGTTTCTGGGACACAGGGACAGGTCCCCTCATGAAGGCGTGGTGCCCTCTTGCAACAATGAGTGAATTCTTGCTTTATTAGTTCACATGAGAGCAGGCTGTTTAAAAGCACCTGGCCCCACCTCCTCCCTCCCTTGCTTCCCTCTCTCACCAGGGGACACGTCTGCTCTCCCTCTGCCTTAACCGGAAGCTCCCTGAAGCCCTCACCAGGAGCAGATGCGGGCGCCATGCTTGCACAGTCTGCAGAACTGTAAGCCCAATAAACCTCTTTTCTTTATAAATTACCCAGTCTTAGGTATTTCTTTAGAGCAACGCAAAACATTCTAACACATAACTTTCTAGATGTGGGGAGGAGCTAAAGAAGCAAGTCCAGAAACCTTCTGTCGAAATTCTCCTACGGCTGTATAAGCAACATGGAGAAGAGAAACCAAGCCAGTAATCTTCATGCTTAACTACACAGACACTCTGACTGGACATAAAATACCAGCTTATATCTGGGAGGACGAGGCGGATGGTTCGCTCAAGGTCAGGAGTTCGAGACCAGTCTGAGCAAGAGCGAGACCCTGTCTGTACTAAAAAATAGAAAGAAATGATCTGGACAACTAAAAAAATATATATAGAGAAAAAATTAGCCGAGCATGGTGGCACATGCCTGTAGTCCCAGCTACTTGGGAGGCTGAGGCAGAAGGATGGCTTGAGCCCAGGAGTTTGAGGTTGCTGTGAGCTAGGCTGATGCCACGGCACTCACTCTAGCCCGGGCAACAAAGCGAGACTCTGTCTCAAAAAAAAAAAAAAAAAAAATACCAGCTTATAAATAGGCTATAAGCCTCAAAGACTGGAAACAGCTAGGGGGCAAAATACTCCTCTGAGATGTCTCTGTCAACCACAGAAAAGTCAAATATTCCAAGAAAGAGTTTTGATCAGCAAAGACTACCAAGTCTCATGCCCGGATAGAAGCTTCTTAGAGTCTAAATGTGCTTGGGCCTCAGAGCCTGTGGGAGGAAAAGCCATGACTCCGTGATGTCCAATCCAATATTTTCAGTGATGTCAAGGATCCCAGCACACATTCCCAGCGTGGCGACCGGCATCTCCATCCGTCAGGTACCCAAGTTAGGAACCTCATGCACTTTTGACTTCTCTCTCCACAGGATTTGTCTTTCTAAGCACAACCCTGGTCATCATCCTCTATTTAGAAGACCCCCATGGCTCATCTCTGCCTGCAAAATCAAGTTTAAACCTAGACGGCTTTCGGGAACAGGGTTTAATGTCATGTCCCACCCTCTGTCACCCAGTCTCGGTCTATCTTCTCAGACTCAACTCCAGTCTTACCTCCTTGCCCCTGTATCCGGCCTCCACCCCTGCACTTCCCAGCCATGATGGATCACCCACCATTTCCCAAACACACGGGGGCTCTTGTGCTTCAAGACCCCGTCTGGAACTTTATCCCACCTACTTCTGCACTTCCAGGCCCAACAAAAACACCAGCTCCCCGTGTGCTTTCCCCCACGGTTAGTGCTTTGAGGGGTTGAGGGGGGCAGTCTACAAACCCCTTTGCCATGGTATTAACACTGTATCTTGGTAAGGTTGTTAAGTAAAGGGCCTGGCTTCCTCATAAATCTTTTCCCACCTCCGGGGCAAGGCTTGTCAGTTTCTTATTCATGCGTGCATAATCCCTGAGACTAGCCCGGAGTCTGACACAGAGGCGCACTGTGAATGTTGCTGAAATAACATATGGGAGGGGCCAGAGCTTGACTGCTCAGCATTTCTAAGGAATGGGTCAATAAAGGCTACTGCTTTTATTAATTAGTAGAGACAAAAAGGCTATGCGTCCCAGTAAGCAAGGAGTCAAGGCAGCCCCACCCACGTGGGTGGGAATCAAAGGGAGCTGGCAAAATTAGGTCAGTGGCCAATGGCCACCTAGAAAGACCTAAGCCCAAATTAAAGGGGAGGAAAAATGGGAAGGAGCAACAGCTGCGAACCAGAAACATGTGCGCTCACCAAGGAGACACATGATCCAAGGCAAGCTGGACAGAAAGGAGTTTGCAGCCCAAAACTGAAAAGACAGCTCTGTTTTCCTAAAACTCGCCCCGTTCCATTATGAGCACCTGCCAAAGGGAGAAAGGATATCATGTGCTAAGTTCAAAGAGGCTGTGAGCAAATGGTTTAGGTTGAGTGCAGATGTCTTCTCAGAAGTTCTAAGACTGAAACTGCTGCCAAGGCTGTTCTAGGCAATAAATTATCTGGTGTCTACGGAAGATAAGAGGCAAAATGGTGACCACTCAGGGAAATAAAGATGATGAAAACGAAAGTTGTCCTGGTTGCCCACCGTGCGGCATACGGTGCCGCATACGTTAGCTGTAGGTGGAGCAGATCTGCAGCTACTGCAGGGTCGTTCTAAGTCTTCAGGAAAGAAGGATCCCACCGGCTTACGGGGGACAGACACGGGGAAATGACGAATTTGTTCTAATAGAGGGAAAGGAAAGCAATCTGCCAGGAGTAAGGAGGCAAGCAACCGAGGCAAAGGAAGCAGGAAGGTAGTTTTGGAGCAACTCAGAGTTTAAAAGGCCCATTTTGCACCAGGAAGGCAAGCCTCGAGAAAGCCCCATCCTCAGTGACCCATCCTGTGGCCTCCCCAGAGGTGAAGTCCAGGGGACTGTCTCCCTACACCAGCCCCCCGAATAAAACCGAGCATGAAACTTCAGAACAGACCCAGTCTTTCCAGGGGCAATGACCCCAGGAGATGACTTAGACTCTCACTCCACATATTGCCATCAAACGGCTTTAGGATCATGTTTGAAAACCAGCCAAGTGTCCCTAAGCACAATCGCCCACAGTGCTCACTGGTACTGCTCGGCATCTGAGCGATCCTGGGCTGCCGGGGCTGATCTCCAGGTGCCTTATCCACTGTAAGGCCAGAGGGGTGAAATAAGGACAAGTGGGAGGGCGTTTAAGGAAACCAGTTTCAATACGACAGAAATCAACGGTCAAGAGGCTACAAGGATGCCACCTGTGGTTGAGCAGGTTACTCACTGCACAAGGACACCCGCGAGTTGAACACACTGTGTTCTCCCAGTGTGGACATGAATCTGACTAGAGGAAGAGGCATCTTTTTGGATTCACACAAAGGCAAGAAATGAGCTAGTGGAGGTCTGACAGAGAGGCATTTCCAGCTAAGGCTGAGTTAATATTAGAGAGCTCAGAGCAAAGAAGATGATTTCTCCGCCCTAATTTGTGCTGGGTGAGGAGGGTAAGAGATCAAGCGGGACAGAGCTGGCGACAAGGGATGCTGGAAAGAGCCCAGGCATTCCACCAGACAGGCCAGATCGGCCACTGACTACCTGTGTCATCACGGGCAAGTCACACCACACTCCATCTCCAGTAGTAAAATGGGGATAACCACGCCTGCTTCACTTGGCTGTTGTGCAGATTAAATGCAATAATGCAGTGAAGTGCCCAGCCCAGGGCTTGGTCCTCAGAGGACGCTCCATAAATGGTGGCTACCATGACAGTGGCACTGCCCTGAAAGTGAGAGATAAAGAGCCTGCAACGGGACACGTGAGAACTGTCACAGAGGCAGACAGCCAAACATCAGACTGAGTAGTGCGAATAGGCTTTGCACGAAAGAACAGTAAATGCATTCATTTCTCCAGCGTAACTACGAAGAGCCCTTTTAGGATTCAAACCTGTTGTTACCAGGGGTTGTAATCTGAACCTGAGGGGCCCTCCAGGACTACAGGGTTTAGGGGAGACCAAATGAGAGTACCTGCGGGGCACAGTGCCTGGCCGGAGCAGGTGCTCGGCACGTGAGTTCCTAACCCCCTCTCCCCTGGGGACTCTCAAATGGTGCCCCTGCCCCAAAGGCTGACCCCCAGTAGGCCAAAGGACATGGAAGAACTATTTTCTATAAATTCTGCTGAATTCATTAATACAACAGTTTACATTTCTTGAGCATCTTTTACGCGAAAGGCCCATAGAGGAAGCAATGACATTTCTCTCATATCCTGGATGTCACGCCCACTCTGAATTTTTACACCACTTTCTATACACCTACTTACCATATATTACTTCATTTTTTCTTTTCCATAAATATGAACTATGTCAAGCATAATAATCAATCATAATAATAAGAATGATGCACAACTTTCTTCCTTGCATTGGAGGAAGTTATTTAGGTACAAGTCTGTCACCCTCAGTCAATTAAAGGAAAGAGGGATCTGTTCTAGAGTTTTACTCCACCCCTAAAAATATTTAGCATGGAGTACAGTTGGACCTCCACATATCCATGGGTTCTGCATCTGTGAATTCAACAAATGCAGATCAAAAATATTCAGAAAAAAAATGGATGGTTGCATCTATACTGAACACGTACAGCCTTTTTTTGTCATTATCCCCTAAACAACACAGCGTAACAACAATTCACCAGCATTTGCACTGTATTAGGTAGTATAAGTCATCCAGAGATGATTCAAAGTGAAGTATAGGAAGATGTGCATAGAATAGCACATGCAAAAACTACACCATTTTACATAAGGGACTTGAACGTCTGTGGATTTTGGTGTCCCCATTGGAGTCCTAGAATCAGTGCCCTGAAGATACCCAGGGACGACTGCATTTAAGGAATACGTTCAGGATTTATATACCTACTACGTATCAAACACCAGTGAAGCGCCTTAGGCTGTTATCCCATTTACCCATCACTGCAAACAGCAAAGTAGGCCTTTACTCCTATTTTATACGAGGAAACTGAGTCTAAAAGATATTTAAAAAACTGTCCAAGCTAATGAGTCTGTGTGAACAGATATTATTGTAATATTAACAAATGTTACTGGATGGATGAATGGTTTTTAAGCTTTTAAGGAGCTTAAAAAGCTGCAATATAAGTACAGCTTTTACATACCAAATTCCCATTCATAGAGGATTACACGGATGGACTATTTGGAATAAGGATTTACTGGAAAACAGGGGAAAAATTACAATTCGCCCCTCACCCCCAAAATCCAGAAAGAAAAAGTTTTCAGCACTAGCCGACAATGAGCTGTGTTCTAATCCCTGAGGAAAAAGAAAATCGTAGCTAACAGCTTCTAGATTCACATGGCCTGCAAGAGGACCAAACGTTTCTGTATGAAAAAGATTCATGAGAGAATAAATAAAATAATATGGGCCTGGAAGTCAAACCATAAAAAGGGAAAGGGAGATTCCTGGGGCGAGGCCTGGCCTGGGGCATTAGGATGAGAGCGGAGTCAGGGGCGATCGCTCAGTGGTTACAAGCAGGGGCTTAGAGCCAGACTCTCCGGTTCAAATCCCCACTCTGCAGCCTGCTAGCTCTGGGACCCAGTCTCATCACTTTGTCTCTCTAAGCACAGAATTCTTCTTATATTAAACAAGGGACAGCATGAATAGTATATGCATAAGAGTCCTATGAAGTTTAGCTCAGAGCCTAATACAGGGTATTAGTTTCCTGTAGCTGCTGTAACAAACTACCAAAAATTTGTGACTTAAAATAACAGAAATTTATTATCTCACAGCTCTGGAGGCCAGAAGTTCGAAATCAGCATCACTTGGCTGAAATCAAGCTGTCAGCAGGGCCATGCTCCCTCTGGAGGCTCTAGGGTAGTATCTTTTCCCTGCCTCTTCAACCTTCTGGTGGCCGCCACCATCCCTTGGCTTGTGACCACATCAATCCAATCTTCAAGAACAGCATCTTCAAATCTCTCTATTCTGTCTTCATATCACCTTCCCTTCTGTGTGTCTGCATATTCAATCTCCCTCTGCCTATCTCTTTTAAGGGCACTTATGATTGCATTTAGGGCCACCTGAATAATACAGGATAATTTCCACATCTCAAGATTCTTAATCACATTGGCAAAGACCTTTTTTTTCAAATGCATTAGCATTTACAGGCTCCAGGACTAAGGATTTGATATCTTTGGGGAGGCCAGTACTCAGCGATGGCCTATTACCCACAGTAAACCACCAACTGTTATAACATATTGTTATAACATCAGTTGTTATTGCCCTTGTTATTGTTAACAGAGATGAGCCAAAAGAACTATATCCAGAAAAGGGCCTATGGATTGACAAGAAAGTGAGGACATAAAAAGCCCTTGAAGGGCTATGAGCATTTTATACTGAGAACCAGTAACGAGGCTACATATAATATAGCCCAACCACAGCATGTGCCCCCGAACCTTCTCACATAAATCACCTGCGTCCACATTGTAGGCTCAGGGTGGCAGTGGGAAGAGCAGAGACACTGGGGTCAGGCAACTTCTTCACCTCACCTCAGTGTCCTCAACTTTAACATGGGGCTGGTTAAGGCTCAAACAGCACATAGCAGTGATGTGGACACAGCAGGTGCGTTGAAAATGGGCATGGTGGCCCACACCTGTCATCCCAACACTTGGGAGGTGGAGGCAGGAGGATCGCTTGAGGCCAGGAGTTCAAGATTGCAATAAGCTGTGATCGTGTCACTGCACTCCAGCCTGGGTGACAGAGGAAGGCCTTGTCTCTACTGAAAAAATAAAAATAAAATAAAATTAGCCAGGCATGGCAGCGTGCACCTGTAGTCCCAGCTACTCAGAAGGCTGAGGCAGGAGGATTGCCTGAGCCCAGGAGTTTGAAGTTGCAGGGAGCTGTGATTTCACCATTACACTCCAGCCTGGGCAACAGAGCGTGACTCTGTCTCTTAAAAAAAAAAGTGGCTGTGATTACTATGACTGAATCAACAATACACACAGGCTCCTGCAGATAGGATGAGGACAGGAAATGACAGTAACCCTCATATACAGGAAATTCCCCCTTCCCGCCCTTATATGAAGGCATCAAGGCTGGCACCAGGTGTGCACTGAAGGAGAAGCCCTAGAAGATTCCAGATGTGCAACCGAGATCCCCCTTCACGGACACACATATTGTAGTCAGGCTTTTTCCAAAGCCCATTGTATCTTTCTTCTGGAACCAAGTTATGAATGACTTGGAGAAGGTCCAAATGCAGCATTCTTACGGCAAATGTGATCTTTGTTCTGATAACTAATGAAATACTTCTGACACTTAATGAAATGCCACAAGAAGTGAACAAGGGCTCTTTGGAGCCTTGTCTGAGATCAGAGTAACTCAAGCTTAAAATCTGGCTCCAATCCTTCCTAACCTACAGGCAGAAATATACACACCAGCGGGCCTAGCTCTGCTACAAACTCACTTACTGAGAAGGGCTAAGGTTTCTGATTTAGAATCAAAGCATATTAAAACACCATTTATCTGGGTAGCATCAAGAGGTAACTCCTTGTCAAACAATTCAGGAACTAAGTGGTCTCTGCTTCAGAAGGTAAAGAAACAAAACTTCCCTTGGAAAAGGAAAACGGAAAAAAAAAAAAAACCCACCAAGGAGTTTGCATTTCAAACAGGTTACCGGCTTTCTCTGCTAACTACTCAGGATGGCCAGGGAGGTTTTCCAAGGAGAAAAACAGACAAGGCCAAAGATTTCCCTTCTCCTTGCCATGTGGTTTCTGTCCCCTTGGATGTAACAGGACTCCTTTGCTAGGTATTGATCCAGGGTCAGGAAATTGACATGTGGCTTCACGCAGTTTAATTAACAGCAAGTTTTCCTATCCAGCATCATGAAGGGGCCCACATACCTCCAGGGGCCCTCAGGACGAAAATAGCCTATTGCTCCATAGTTACTAATAATGAAATGCAAATAGCCTCCAACAAAGTGGGCAGGAAGGGAAGAGCTGAAAAAACAGATTCCTACCTGCAGCCAGGAACAGTTTCTAGGGGAGGCAGGAATGAGTGGGTAAAGCCTGTGATCTAGGCCTGATCCTACTGGTCCTGTTTCAAAACTAATGAACCTTTCAAACATGTACACACATATGTGCACATGCTAACACACACAAGTACATGCACACACATGCACATACTTATGCACACACAAGCACATGCACACACAGACAAGAAATTACAGAAGGGGACACAAGTCTCTAAATCTCAAAGATTATCTGGTCAATGTTAATAAAATAATCAAGCCGTGTTGTTTTTGAACAGTGTCTTGTGATTTTCAAAGTACTTTTACAGCTGTTACCTCATTTGACCCTCACAACAGGCCTGTGTTGTAGACAGAGGACATAGGATTACCCACGTTTTACAGATTACAGTCGGTGATTCCCATAGGTCACCGGTTTGCAGATGAGGGAGCTGAGACGGGAAGAAGGGTCTAATGACTGCCAGACTGGGGATTTCTACGAGGTGGCAAATGGTAAACCTTCCAATGGAAAAAGGCTGAAGCCCAGGGGGAGACCAGCAAAAGGGGGTCAAACGTGGGAACGACACTTTTAAGAAAAGCTCACACTATGAGACAGAAGTCTGACCAGAGGGATTCGAAGAGTTGTGATATCAATGCATCCAGAGAAAAGAAGAAGCGTCACATTCCAGCAACGTGTGTCTCCCAGCCACCTTTTTCTCTTCCCATTACTCTGCATGGCAGAAATGATGGCAGGAATATTGAAAACAGCAATTGGCCTCAATAATGCATCAATAAAAAGCAAGAACCCTTAATGACTAGAATAAGGACCTCTTTATTTTACAAATGTGGAAACTAAGGTCCAGAGAAATGAGAAGACTTGTCCAGGATCAAAGCATGCGTGAGAGCTGGGAGCTGAACTCTGGACCTGGGATACAGAGCTCTTTATTCTATACCAGCTGCCTCGGGCATTTACTATCTTTAACTTCATTATTGTCACTGTCCTTAATAAACACCACATGTCAAAAGAAGAGCACTTAATGCTAGGGGAGGGAAGGCATGGTTTTTCCCCTTCTTCATTTTTCTGGGAAATAGTATTGCTAAATTTAACAACCAGAGATGATGCGGGAAAGTGGCAGGCAGTCCTGCTAGAATAGAAATTGTCCTAGTACTTGGGTATTCTTAAGACATCAAAATGCAAGTACCCTTATGATAGGTCCCCCTCCCCTCCAAAGATGCCCACATCCTAATCCCCAGAACTTGTGAATGTCACCTTATATGGTGAAGGGACTTTGCAGTTATGGTTACATTAAGGATCTTTACGATGAGGAGATCATCCTGGCTTATCTGGGTGGGTCCACTGTAATCACAAATGTCCTTATAAGAAGGAGGTAGGTGGATGAGCATCAGAGAAGGTGAGATGACAGAAGCAAGAGGCTGGAGTGATGGAAGGAAGGGCCGCAAGCCCAGGAATGCAGGCAGCCTCCAGAACTGGAAAAGGGATGGAGACAGATCTCCCCTGAAGCCTCCAGAAGGAACGCAGTCCTGCCCACACCTCCTGACTTCCAGAACTGTAAGAGAATAAATTTGTGTTGTTTTAAGCAATTAGATTTGTGATGAACACTGCAGCATCAACAGCAGACCAATACACCTATTCTAAAACCAGAGGTGCAAGCTTCAGCTCCCCGGCTCATGAAGCCTGCCCGGCCTCTTCAGATTGACAGAGAGGGGTCGTGGGTGGCACAGCCAAACATTTGGGAACTTACAAAGGCATTAAAGGAGAAATTTATAGGCACTGTACACTGGATACGTTGTCTTGCTTTAAAATGGAAAGGAGTTGGCCATCCGAGTTTACAGGGATTATCTTGCTCCAAGAATTTCTAGTTCAATCCCCTTAGGACCACTTGAAAGTTCCTCCCTGGAAAGGAGCCCACGGACTTCCCCAATCTCGCCTGGACACTCCCTCATTTACGACCTTGCTCCAGCCCCACCAGACCGTTTATGAACATGACATGTTCACTCATGCCTCCAGGTCTCCGCCCTTACAGTTTGCTCTTTGGGGGAATGCCTCTTCATTCTTGGGCTCTGCTAAAATCTTTCCTCTCCAAAGCTTGGCTGAGTTGTCCCTCAGGGAAGCCTTCCCTGGCTCCCGGTCCTCCTCTGTCCTCCCCTCTCCTCCCTCGCCACACCCCGAGCATCCCTCTCAGTGGAGCCCTGGGCACTTGGTCTTGTAAATGTCTGTTTGCTTGTCTTCCTCTGCCACCCCAGCGGCACGAGCCCCTTGAGAATGAGGAGCATTTCTTGTTCCCACTGGGTCACAAACCACTGCGTCCTCCACCCACACCATCTTCCCTAGCTCTTTCCCATCTTTTCCCTCTAATCCTTCAAAGAAGTGTCCTCCACCATGAAGTTACCTTTATTCCCTAAGAACTAGTCCCCTCTCTGTGCTCTCACAGCCCTGTGCTCAGCCCCCAGGTAGAACACCCATCATATTCCATCGGGTGGTCATAACTGGGCTGTTTCCACATTAGACATGGCGGTCCTGGGAAACCGTGCCATTTTCACCTGTGTATCCCTTCTGTGTCTACCACAGTTGCCCAGTCCACAGAAATTACACAAAGAATATTGCCTGAATTAAAACAAAAACAAAACACAAAAAAGTAATGCCCAGGTCATCTCTATTCATTAAGCCCTAAAATCCAGAGGCAGTCTTAAAAGCAAATACCTTTACGTGAAGGCTCTGCGTGGCCAGCTTCTAACAATAGCCAGCTGCTGTTTCCTCTGGGCTCCCCGCATACGCTTTGGAGTTCATAATAGAACAGGTTTCAGGGTTCCTACCTAAAACTAAAAGCTTTGGGATAACTATTAGAGAAATATTTCATTTTCTATCTCAGATAAAGAGGTATTCGTTTATCAAACTTAGCTTAATTAATGAGTGTTACCTTTCACTTTGAAAAAGGCTTTCTAGAAGAACAAGTCTGAAAGGAGTATGATGTAGCACAGACTTGTGCTCTCTTGCTTGCCTTCTGTGTGACCTTAAAGTATATATTTACTCTCTGACCCTTTGGTTTGTCATCCATAAGTGAGAACAACGCACGTCTACCACGCAGGTTGTGATGAAGAAGAGATGAAATGCTTCTGGTAAAACAACTGCCAGTGTGCCTGACATGTGCAGGGCATTCAGCCACCTTCCCTGAGCATTTATGAGGTACTGTGCTAAGCACCTGGCATGAATTATCCAATTCACAGCAACCCAATGAGGTAGGTGCAGTATCATCCCCATTAGGGAAAAGCAAAGCAACATCAACAGGACACACAGCTAGCACGTGGCAGAATTAGACGGAGTCCATACTTGTCAATTCCAGAAGACGAACAAGATCTTAACTGTTATGCAGTCTATGGCCTCTCAGGATGTGTTAGCTCCTGTTCTCTTATATTATAATCAAGAACTATATTTCAAAACACCAATAATTCAGAGCTGACCGCGAACTGCTCCTGAGGTGTGGGTCTGCACAGCCTGGGCAAGAGCCCTCCTGACCGGCCAGACAATCTCCCAACAGGAAATTAGCACTACAGGAAAACTTTCTCCAGGAATCTTCTCTGGGGAGTTCTGGGAAGCCCTCCTCAACCTCTTTCTGCCCCCAACCAACTGAGGGATATGACACACTCCCCCCGTAGGAACAGGAGCCATGACTTTCACAGTTGGAACTTTCATGTCCCAGGCACCCCCAAGTGTCTCCAGTAGGTGAAAGCTGTCGATTTGACAACGCCTGCTGGGGAGGAGATGAGTGTTCCCTATTTTGAAAATCTGAGTTCAGGCCATCGAGCATCCCATTCACCAGATTCCAGCTGGCTAATGTGTGTGATGAATGACAAGGAAAACTGGCTAACGTAGACGGCGTAAGGAAGCCCCGTAGGAAGAAAGGCTGCCTGTTAACAGGCTCTTTGGCAACCAGAGTAGTGAAAAAGTTACCTGAAGTCTTCAAACAGGAGTAGGCGCTGCTCTCACATCCTGTCTTTGTGGAAGCTGAATTAAACTGGCCAATAGACATTACCACACACGTCTACAAAATTGTGTACTTGCGCTCTGGGCAACAGGGACTCTTTCGAGATGCCATTTTCACCCGACACTTTGGGAATGGGAAGACATCCACCTTGGTTTCAGTGTTATAAAAGGGAAGGTTCTCAAAGGAGTTGAACAGACATTTTTCCAAAGAAAATATATAAATGGACAATGAACACATAAAAAGATGCTCAACTTCACTCATCATTAGGGAATGCTAATCAAAACTACAATGAGATACCACCTCACACCCATTAGGATGGACACTATCAAAAAAACCAGAAAATAACAAGTGTTGGTGAGGATGTAGAGAAAATGGAGCCCTCATGCACCACTGTGGGAGCGTAAAACGCTGTAGCCCCTGTGGAAAACAGTGTGGCAGTTCTACAAAAATTAAAAATAGAATTACTGTCTGATCCCGCAATTCCACTTCTGGGTATCCACCCCAAAGAACTGAAAGCCGGGTCTCAACGAGATAACTGTACGCCCATTTTCATAGCAGCAAAAATGTGGAAGCAACTCAAGTGTCCATCAGTGGACGACAGGATAAGCAAAATGTGGTACATATGTACAATGGAATACTATTCAGCCCTAAAAAAGAAGGAAATTCTGACATATGTTACAACATGGAATAAACCTGGAGGACATTATGCTGAGTGAAATAAGCTAGCCACAAAAAGACAAATGCTATATGATTCCATTTACATGGGACTTGGGGTAGTTGAAATCGTAGACGCAGAAAGGAGAATGGTGGTCGGCCAGGGGCTGGGGGAAGGGGAATCAGGAATGATCAGTGCCCCCACATTTAATGTTTAAAGGGCACAGAGTTTCAGTTTTGAAAGATGAAAAGAGTTCCGTGGATGGATGGAGGTGTTGGTGGCACAACAATGTGAATGTACTTAATGTCACTGAACTATACACCTAAAATGGTTAAGATAATAAATTTTATGTTATGTGTATTTTAATGCAATAAAAAAATTGGAGGATGAAAAAGGGGGGAGGTTCTATAGTAACAGGGGCTCTTTCCAATACCGTCTAGACTACAAGATCCCATTTCCAGAAACTGAGGGGCAAGTCTTTCCTACGGAGGAATGTCTTCGATTTCACAGTTGTGAGTTGCTGCACCGCTGCACACTCTGTGGGACTCACCTGAACCTTCACCTACAGCCATCACAGGGACACAGCCTTGGGCCTGCAGTGAGGAAGGACTTAGCTGAGGGTCATTATGGAATCTGTTGACCATGACCTTCAGGCTGAACTCCCCAGGCTGCCACCACCCTGACTAAATTGCAGGGAAATGTCACTCTTTGTGGAGGGCTTTTCTGAGCAGGTCACACCAAGCAGGGACAAGAGGGCAGACAGCAAGAAGTCTAGACCCTAGGGTCTTGGCTGCACCCAGGCTGTGCTGCCCAGAGTCCTGCACTCCTGGACTAGACCCCAGTCCCTGGCTTCCTGTCTGCCCAGTTCTCCACCTGATCCCTCCTGCTGTACTTGAGTTCCAACTCTCTCCAACACACTGTGCAACACCAGCTTTTAACACCACAATGGGGGTTACAATTTATTGAGCATCTACTATGCACCAGACAATATAAATCTATTATTTCATTTCATTAACCCCACAGGATAGGTCTTATATTAGTACTCTCATTTGAGAGATGAAGCCCCTGAAGCTCAGAGAAGCTTAACTTTCCTGAGTTCAGAATCCTTGGGAGAGCTCCAATAAAGACTGACATGATTTATGAGACAACTTTTTAGAGTAGGGTTTGTAGTGTGTATGTGATGTGTTAATGAGACAAGTGCCTGAAATGGAAGCAAGTGGACTCAAGAAGTTTCCAGATATCTACCAGCTATGTAAATTCTGTTTACTCATCAAGGACAGGTTCGAATCCCACCCGCTCTGTGTGGTCTTCCCTGACTGCTCCATCCCGCAAGGATGTACCTCTTCCTGAACTCCGGCCACATCTCTGCTGTCTTCCAGCATTGGCAGGGTTTTATAGGTTTGTCTCTCATCCACCACCAAAGCGTAAGGTCCCTGAGGAGAAGGACTGTGGCTTCCAATTTTTTTGAACCCCCATGGTGCCTGGGAGCTGATGCAAAGATCTCCCTGGTTAAAGGAGCTGAACATTGCAAGGAAGATATGCAGTTAATTTTAAGCCTTGACTATCAAATCCCATCCCCTTGTCAAGACGTGGTTCGGAAAGCCCAACCTCCAAGCAGCTTTTCTGACCACAACTGCTGGAAGTCAGCAGCCTTGCTTTCAGAATACCCATTCAGTGAAAAGAAATGCAGTGCCGGACTCCTACAGACTGGACTATATGTGGGTTGCTTCTGAAACCGATGATCTTGAGCAGGTCACTTCACTCCTCCAAGTCTCAGTTTCCTTGTTTGTAGAGTGTGAATAACAGTTGCTGCCTTGTAGAGTTGCATGAACTGCAAATGATACAATGCATTTGAGAGAGTGCCTGCTCCAAAATGGTAGCATTGTCATTACTGTTACCATTTCATCGTACTGCCTTAGAGTGAAGGCATTGACATGTATTGTCTTTTCCAATCCTCTAGAGCAGCGGTTCTCACACTTTGGGGTATATCAGAATCATTTAAAGTAATGATACCTGGGACACATGACCGACCTACAAATCAGAATCCCCGTTAGTCAGGGGATATGGTGGGGACTTGGCAGCTCTCTTTCTAAAAAGCCCACGCTACCCGATTGCAAGTGATTTTGACATGTGCTCACCAAACCTGAAAAAAATTCAACTCCCAAAATCCTCTCCATGGAAACTTGAGTTTCCAAAGAGGTTCCTCCAGACCAGTGGTTCCCAAACTTGGCTGGACTGGAATCACAGCAATGCCTGAGGATGACCCTCAGAGATTCTGATGTTGGTTTGGGCTGTGACATGGGTGTCAGGATTTCTAAAAGACGGGCAGAGGATTCTAATGGTTAGCCACGGTTGAAAACTACTGTTCCACTTGGATCTAGACCCTATTTGGATCTATAGAAATGTTTCTGAGGCTTCAACCAGAGCAGCTCAGCTTTTACGCGTGTTACAAACTGAGCATCCGTCCAAGACTGTTTTTCCAGAAAGGATTTTTCTGCTTAAAAAAAGAGTATTTTGGCCGGGCGCGGTGGCTCACGCCTGTAATCCTAGCTCTCTGGGAGGCCGAGGCGGGCAGATTGTTTGAGCTCAGGAGTTCGAGACCAGCCTGAGCAAGAGAGACCCCGTCTCTACAAAAAATAAAAAGAAATTAATTGGACAACTAAAAATATATATAAAAAAAAATTAGCCGGGCATGGTGATGCATGCCTGTAGTCCCAGCTACTCGGAAGGCTGAGGCAGTAGGATCGCTTGAGCCCAGGAGTTTGAGGTTGCTGTGAGCTAAGCTGATGCCACGGCACTCGCCCTGGGCAACACAGTGAGACTCTGTCTAAAAAAAAAAAAAAAAAAAAAAGAGCATTTTGCAAACAACTGCTCCAGCATGTCACTAAGAGCCTTGAGATCCCACAACCTGGTTTTTATTCACCTTTGTGTCTGTACCAGGGCCTTACAACATAGTCGATGTTTAATAAATATTTGTTGGAAGGTCGAATAGTTTTATTTATCTGGCTCCAATGAAGTTTTCAGTTGCCTAGCAGAACAACCTTAACAGTTTCTTAAACATCTAAACCTCAACAGCCTTTGCCTCAAACTTCAAACCTGAAATAGAGAGTGGAGCAGACAGCCCTCCAGAGAACATGTTGACATGTTCTCCTTGGGGTCAAATACACTATGCAAGTTCCTAATGACTGATAAATATAAGCAAATGTGATTTTCATCAGCCGGGAAGAGCACGACATTTGCAGTCAGCACAGGCCTCCCAGGATAATATTTGGATTATTTCATCAGAAACTGTCAAATTACAAGAGCATGATAAAAACTTGTAGCAACTTCATAGTAAACAGTAACTGGCCCCTTGTCCATAAGTTAGAAGAAAAAAATGTCCTGCTGCCAAAACACACGGGCGGAATGTCTGCAGCACAGGCCTGTGGCCAACGAGGGCCTGTTTCCTGGGCAGCCCTCCTAGGTTCTCAACCACAGAGGCTTCCAGAAAAGCCCCTTTCTCATCCAGGCCCCACCCAAGCCCAGCCATCCACCCTCCACCCTCCACCCCCACAGTTGGCACCCGGCAGGAAGCCGAGTGCCGCAGGGATCTGGGAGTCGGCAGCACCACCTTCAAATCTCAGCTTGTCCACTGGCTCAAGGTCCTCAGATTCCTCATGTGCAACATCTACTTTGCCAGGTCCTTAGAGTCATGACTGCCTGGGTTCTAAGCCTGACTCTTCACATACTGGCTGTCTGAGCCTCCATTCTCTCACCTCTAAGTGAGGATGATGTTAGCATCTATTTCATAGGGTTGTCGGCGTAAAGTGATAAGCAGTGTCTGGTACAGAACAGGCATTCGGTAAACCTTAGCTATCATAAATCTACAATTCTGTAATCAAAGGTTTTGAAAATCAAGTTTTTGTCTTTCCTTTTCTTTTTATGTTTTTGTCAGTTTGGTGACAAAACTCACTGGCCAGCAAACCTGACCTTAACTGACATAAGGCTATTTATTTTGGTCTTTTTTTAAAAATCCTACTTGGTGTAAATATCCATATGTTTCACTGCAAGAAATAATAATGCATTTGATTAATAATAATGTATCTGTCCCATACCACAGAATGAATGCCGTTAATATTTGAAATATGCCCTGATTTAGCTTTCTAACATGTAGACACTTCTGAATTCTAAAGCACATTGGCCATAACCATTTCACATAAGGGACTGTGGAGCTACGTTACTATGGGGGTTGTGGTTCGGATGAAAGGAGATGACATATGTCCAGCCCCAGAGTGACACTGGAGGGTGCTTGGGTTTCTTTCTTTTTTTTTTTTTTCCTGGTTTCTTTCATTTATTTATTTTATTTTATTTTATTTTTATTTCAGGGTATTGTGAGGGTACAAACATTACAGTTACACTTTATGTCTTTGCCTCACCCAAGTGGGGGTTAAATGCATGCCCTTCCCCCCCCCACAGTGCTCCCCGTGTCCTTTAGTTGTGGATTTACCTCCCATCCCCCTAATCCCTGGAGAGTATTACTGCCATGTGATCACCCTAGTGTTGATTAGTTAGTACCAATTTGATGGCGAGTACAAGTGGAGCCCATTCTTCCGCTCTTGTGGTGCCTCACTTTGGATAATGGACTTAAATTTAATCCAGGAAAGTAGAAGTTCTAGATTACTGTCATTTCTTATGACTGAGTAAATTCCATTGTAAACATATAAAAAATTTTAATAATCCACTCATGGATTGACGGGCACTTGGATTGTTTCCACATCCTTGCAATAGTGAATTGTGCTGCCAGAAACATTTGGGTGCTGATGTCTTTATCAGAGAATGTTTTGTGCTCTTTTGGGTAGATGCCTAATAGTGCTATTGCTAGATTGAATAGTATTTCTATTTTTAGCTCTCTGAGGTATCTCCAACTTCTTTTTCACAGGGGTTGCGCTAATTTGCAGTCCCACCAGCAGTGTAAGAGTGTTCCTGTCTCTCCACATCCTCGCCAGCATTTGATGTTTTGGGATCTTTTGATAAGGCCAATCTCACTGGGCTTAGGTGATATCTCATTGTGGTTTTGATTTGTATTTCTCTAATGATTAGAGATGTTGAGCATTTTTTTATATGTTTGCTGGCCATTATTCTGTCTTCTTTTGAAAAGTTTCTGTTCATTTCCTTTGCCCATTTATTGATGGGGTTGTTTGATTTTTTTCTTGTTGATTTTTTGGAGTTCTAGATAGATTCTGGTTATCAGCCCTTTATCAGATGTGTAGAGAGCAAATATTTTTCCCATTCTGTGGGCTGTCTATTCACTCTAGTGTTAGTTTCCTTGGCTGTGCAAAAGTTTTTTAATTTAATCAGGTCCCATTTATTTATTTTTGTTGCTGCTGAGATTGCTTTGTGGGTCTTCTTCAAAAATTCTTTGCCGAGGCCAGTGTCTGAAAGGGTCTTCCCTACATCTTCTAGGATTCTTAAGGTTTCATGCCTTAGGTTTAAGTATGTTATCCATCTTGAATTTTTTTTTATAAGAGGTGAGAGGTGGGGATCCAGTTTCAATCTTCTGCATGTAGCTATCCAGTTTTCCCAGCACCATTTATTGAAAAGAGATTCTTTTCCCCAGTGTATGTTTTTGTCAGCTTTGTCAAAGATTAGATTACCATATGTAGATGGTTTCATCTCTGGATTCTCAGTCCTGTTCCAGAGGTCAATGTCTCTGTTCTTATGCCAGTACCAAGCTGTTTTAGTTAACTATAGCCTGGCAGTACAGCTTGAAGTCTGGTAGACTGATAACTCCCAGTTTGTTCTTTTTACTTAAGATTGCTTTGGCTATACGAGGTCTTTTCAGGTTCCATACAAAGCACAGAATTATTTTTGCCAGATCTGTGAAGAATGATAATGGGATTCTGATAGGGATTGCATTAATTCTGTAGATCACTTTAGGTAGTATGAACATTTTAATGATATTGATTCTGCCAATCCATGAGCAAGGTAGGTTTTTCCATCTGTTTACATCTTCTACAATTTCTTTTTTTTAGTGTTTCGTAGTTCTCCCTGTGTAAGTCTCTTATATCTTTCGTTAAATATGTTCCTAGATATTTAATTTTCTTTGAGGCTATTATAAAAGAAATTGTGTTTTTGATTTGATCTTCTGCTTGACTGTTGTTGACATATATGAATGCCACAGATTTGTGTGTATTGATTTTGCATCCTGAGACTTTGCTGAATTCATTTATCAGTTCTAGGAGTTTCCTTAAATGAGTCTTTTGGGTTTTCTAGATATAATATCATATCATCGGCAAAGAGTGAGAGTTTGATCTCATCTGTCCCCATTTGGACACCCTTAATACCCCTCTCTTGCCTAATTGCTTTGGTGAGGATTTTGAGCACTATGTTGAATAGAAGTGGAGATAGAAGGCAGCCTGTCTAGTTCCAGTTCTAAGTGGGAATAGTTTCAAATTTTCCCCATTCAATATGATATTGGCAGTGGGTTTGTCATAAATGGACTTGATAATTTTAAGGAATGAGCTGTCTATGCCTATTTTGATGAGAGTTTTTATCATAAAGGTGTGTTGGACTTTGTCAAATGCTTTTTCTGCATCTATTAAAAGAATCATCTGGTCTTTGTTCTTGCTTTTATTTATGTGGTGAATTGTATTTATAGATTTGCACATGTTAAATCAGCCTTGCATCCCTGGAATAAAGCCTACCTGGTCATGTTGAATTATTTTTTTTATGTGCTGCTGAATTCTATTTGCTAAAATTTTGTTGAGGATTTTTGCATCTTATTCACGAGAGATATTGGTCTGTAGTTTTCTTTTTTTGTTCTGTCCTTTCCTGGCTTTGGTATCAAGGTGATATTGGCTTCGTACAATGAGTTAGGAAGGATGTCATCTTTCTCGATATTCTGGAATAATTTCTACAGTATAGGTGTGAATTCTTCTTTGAATGTTTGGTAAAACTCTGAAGTGTAGCCATCTGGTCTGGGACTTTTATGTTTTGGGAGGTTTTTGATTGCTGCTCCAATTTCTGAGCTTGAGATTGGTCTATTCAGATATTCTGTTACCTCTTGGGTGAACTTAGGGAGGTTGTATGTTTCCAGGTGCTTGGGTTTCTATACAGGAAGAGAGAGAGGGAGAAGGAAGCATCCTCTCCAGGATGGCCTCTCTCCTTACTCTTCCATGCCAGACTTTGGAACTCATTGTTCTTCACTACTTGCTTCTATCTAATCTACTCAGACCTGGCTCAGGGTTCAGCTAAAGCACCCTTCTCCATGCAATGGTCCTCTCTTCAAACTCCTACTGCACCAGTTGAAGAGCACGTGGCTGAGAGGGTGGATGGGCTACACCTCCTTTCCACCTGCAAGTGGCTGGCAGCAATAGCCTACGGCACCAGGCTAAGAAGGACCCTCACACAGCAAGCGGCCACAGTGGGAACTGAAAGTGGGCAGGAGGGGTGGGGCAGCCCACCTGACAAGCTCAGGCTCTGCCTGGGATGGTCTTGACCACTAAATTATACATTTCTTAAGCACAGAGAGTATATCTTACACTTTTTGTTCTTGTCCGTGTTGGTTTTTGTTGTTACTGGTTTTTTGCATTAGTATTCTCTCAGAACTTACCAGGGACCCAGGTGCCAGGACACCCAGCAAATACGGTTGAATTAATGCAGAGTAATCAGTAAATACCTATTGATTCATTCACTGACAAGCTCTTCTCCGCACCTATATTCCTACCTTTCCCAGGGTACTGCCCAGTTTGGTATATTTATGCATTTGAGAACTATACCACTATTCTGATAACACTATGCCATTTCAAGAGTTTATATTTTGTTGACTCTAAAAGAAATTTAGGTCCTTAATGAGCTATATTCTCAAGGCAGTGTGTTTGCTCAAAATACTTTGGAGAAATTTTCTAGAAAAGTTCACAGAATCCTGAAATTTACAGCTTGGGAGGATCCAAGACACCAAACATGCGACTTGTCCCAGGATTGGCAACTCCTATCAGCTCTTCGGTTAGATAGAAGTCTGTGTCCTCGGCTCAAATCCACACAGCCTGTGGCCAGGGATCTCTCTCCCCCCCTGCACCCCTGTACGGGGCCTCCCTAAAGTTGATGCCTAAGGGCGTGCTCAGAATTAGCCTCGCTTTGAAGATTATGTAGAACCACAGAGTAAGGTGGGAGTGGCCTCAACGCTGTAAATGGCTGCAAAATAAATCAAAAGGGGAAAGGAGCTTTGTGAAGACAAGATTTCCTCCCCGCCCAGCGGAAGCAATGCATTAGCCGTGCTGTCTGCGGTGCAGAGCGACGCGGGGCGCGTCCGGGGCAGGGGCCGGGGCAGGCGGGGTCCGGGAGGGCATGTACCTTCTGTCGGCGGCCGGTTCGCGGCTCCGGGCCTGCGGGTGCCGGCTGCCCCGCAGCACAGGCGGCGTCTGGCGGCTGGCGCCGGGGCCGGCCAGGGCGCGCGGCTCGTCGCGGCTCCGGTGCAGCGGCACGGACGTGCGCACGGCCGACACGACGTGGCCCGCGAAGGCGCGCGCGGGGGCTCCGGGCCTCGGGCCGCCGCGCGTGCGGTAGGAGCCGGGCAGGCAGGGCCGCGTCTGCTCCATCACGCCGCCGCTGCAGCTGCGCGAGCAGGCCGACCAGGGGCCCCAGGCGCCCCACACGCCCGGGGCGCCGCCGCCGCCATCCTCGGGGGCGCCCTGGGCCGCCGTCCGCTGCGGGACCTGCGGAGACAGAGGCGGGTTAGGGGAGCAGACACCGCGCCTCGCTTCGCCCGAAAGGCTTCGGCAGCGCCGACTTGTCCGTTAGGCTTCAGGCAGGCGCAGCGTCTGTTTTAAAATCAGAAGAACAAAGGGGATAATCTAGCCTGGGTTATAGTCGTAAAATAGAATTTTTCATTTTTTTATGGAGAAAGGGGCCCATGAAGGCAAAAATGCTAAGGGCCCACGAACATCATAATGTGGGGCTGGCTTTGGGGGTCAGGGGCTTGGAGAGCTCAGCGTGGCGCCCCCACCTCTTACCGCCTTTACCCCTCAGGAGCCCCCTTAGGCGGAGTCCCTCTGACTGGAGTCCCCCCGTGGGCTGCAAGGAAGGCGAGCCCGGGCTCCCTGCAGTCAGGGCCGCCGTCTAGGGCCAGGCTGCCCCAGGTCACCTCCCTGCCACCACCTCCTAGCAGTGTAACTGGGAGTTTCTGAACCTCTCTTGAGGCTCGCTGTGCTTTAAGGAAGGACGTTTGTCTTTCCGTGTTTGGCTTAATCGCATGTTCTTCCTCACATGCAGGAGCTAAAAAAAAGTGGGTATCATGAAAACAGAGACTAGACTGGCGGTTACCGGAGGCCGGGAAGGGGAGAAGGAGGGAGACAGAAAGGGAGAAGAAAGAATGTAAGTGTATTTATTAGCACTGATCTGTACACTTAAAAATGGTAAAGATGGTAAATTATATGTGTATATTTTATCTCAATAAAAAAATTTAAAAAATAAAGAAGGATGGTACCAGTACCTACCTCGCCAGCTGTAAGGAGATTTAAGTTAGGACATCCATGTGCATAACAGAGAGCTTGGCACTAAATATTAATAAATAGGTGTTAGCAACCATAATGATAATTTCCCTGCTCCCATGGCAAGTCAGAAGAGGGGAAAATTTCTGAAGGTTTACAAATTCTATCCAAAGAGCGATTCTATACTCTCATTCATTTACCTGTTCATTTCACAGAGACCTACCATGCCAGGCTCAGTGCTAACAGCAGGTGCACGGTGGTTCCTGCATTATGCAGACGTGCTCTGAGCACCAGCTGTATGCCAGCGCTGAGCTAGGCCCAGAGGATGAGGAGAAAAGCACCCCGAGGCCACACAACTGGCCTGGACCCGGCAGCAGAGGAGCCCTGTGCCGCCAGTGCGAGACTCGGGGAGCAGGGGCCGTCCTGGCTGGGCGGGGTCAGGGTGGGGGGAGTCGAGAAGGCCTCAGAGGAGGAAAGGGGAGTCCCAGTCATAGCCGTAATTATTCAGGCATTCTTCAGCCGGATTCCACGTGTAATCTCTGAGTCCTCACAGCAGTCCTGGCTACTACCAACCTCAGCTTACAGAAAGGAAACCGGGGCTCATATGGAGATGAGACCGTCCTAGATAATCCAGGTGTGCCTTAAATCCAATGGCAAGTGTCCTTATAAGACACAGACCAGAGAAGGCAGTGTGACCACCAAGACAAAGACTGGAGTAGTGCCGCCACCAGCCAAGGAATACTAGAGCCACCAGAAGCAGGAGGAAGTAAGACGGATTCTCCCCTAGTAACTTTAGAAGGAGCACAGTGACACGGTGGTTTTGAACTTCTGGCCTCAAGAATTATGAGGGAATAAATTTCTGTTGTTTTAAGCCATCAAGTTTGTGGTAATTAGTTACAGCAACTAGGAAAATAATGGAGTGTTAGTACTTTGGGGACAAGGAAGGAAACCTTCTCCGTGTCCAGCACTGTGCAAACAGCACTGTGCAAACGGACCGGCTTTATGGCCCAGGCGGCTCCAGTGCCGGGTTCCGCTTAACAGAGCCACTTAACTCCCCCAGCCACCCTGGAAGACTGGTGTTCTTTGGCTGCTATTACGGGGAAGAAATTGAGGCCCCGAGAGTCCTTGTGACTTGTCCCCGGTCTCAGGCTAGTGCGGGGCACACCCAGGACTAAAATCAAGGGCTCCCGACTCCTAGTCTAACGTTCTGTTTTCCCTCCCTCCTTATGTCGTTGGTGGAAAACAAAAGGGTAGAATGAGTAGAAATAAACTCACTTTGATAGTTTTTCTAGCGGAAGGATAATTGGGATAGAAGAACAAAGGCAGAAATATGTTTCTGGCACATTTGGGGGATTCAGTTACCCACCACCACCTGATCTCTCAGTATCATAGATAACTTAGACACTGTCTACAGTATTTGGATTAGCCATGCAGCTATACTAAAAATCCACTTCCTAGAACTAATCCCACCCTTAATTTAGTTTCCTATTGCCAAATTGAGCAGGGTCCCTGGGGGAAGAAAACATGAAACCACATTCCATCCTATTCGATTCATAAGAATTCTCTAATTTATAGCTGAATTATGGTGAGTGACTTGAAATTCCATCTGAGTCCCCATGGTGGGAATCTCACCACATGTTCCAGAATTGTATTTTTATAGTACACAGCCAGAAACAAAGGAAAAAAGAGAAAGAAAAACAGAAAGGAAGGACAGGGGGAGAAGGGAAAGAAAGAAAGAAAAAAACAAATCAAAGCAAAAACGAGGGGAGGAGGGTTTGGGATGGCAGCTTCCCTCCACTCCTTCCCAATCCTAGTAACCCTCCTGCCTCCTTCTGTTCTGACAGTCAGGGAGTTCTCAGTGAAGCAAGATGCAAGATGGGAAAACGTCCAAGTGTTTTCAACATAATATTCATAAAATTAGAAGTAACTAACAGAACCTCTGTTAGCCAGTGACAAACAGGAAAACCAACTAATAAATCATGGTAAGAAACAAACAAAAAATAATTGAAACTCAAAGCTTTCTAACCCGCCAGCACAACGCCCACTTCCCCAGTATGTGCACGACATGTAAAGATCGAAGCAGAAAACCTAAGGCACTTCTAAAATGCACCCCAAACTGCTGGTTTTCTTCACTGATGAAGAATTCTAACAAATCAGTAAGAAAAAGATAACAACCCAACGGAGATAGGGACAGAGGGTATGAACAGATGGCTCACAGGCGTTGCAGACTGAATGTGTATCCCCCCACAATTCATATGTTAAAGCCCTAACCCCCAGTGTTATGACATTTGGAGGTGGCGCCTTTGGGAGGCGATTAGGTTTAGATGAGGTCATTAGGGGTTAGTGTCCTTATAAGGAGAGGAAGAGAGACCAGAGCTCAACTTCACGAGAGGTCTCTCTTTTTAGTTTATTTATTTTATTTTTTATTTCAGAATATTACAAGAGTATAAATGTTTTGGTTATGTAAATTGTCTTTGCACCTCGAGAGTCACAGCTATGATCGTGCCCATCCCCCAGACAGCGTGCACTGCACCATTAGGTGTGAATTTACCCATCCCTTCCCCCCCCACCTGCCCAAAGCCCAGTGAACCGTTACTTCTGTATGTGCAGTGTTGATCCATTAGTACCAATTTAATATGAGTACATGTGGTGTTTATGTTTCCATTCTTGTGATACTTCACTTAGAAGAATGGGCTCCAACTCCATCCAGGATAATACAAGAGGTAGTTCACCATTTCTCTCTCTCTCCCTTTCTCTCTCTAGCCGTCCCCAGGGAGAAGGCAGCCCTCTGCAAGCCAGAAAGCAAGCCCTCGCCAGGAACCGAATGGGTCGGCACCTGGTCTTGGACTTCCCAGCCTCCAGAACTATGAAAAATAAATTCCTGTTGCTCAAGCTATCCAGTCTAAGGTGTTTTGTTATGGCAGCTCAAGCTAATACAAGAGGAAAATAAATAAGATATGAAAATTGTTTAATATCACATATAATCAAATAAATGCAAAATAAAATGCTAAAATTCCATTTTATACCCATTGGTAAAGATTATAAAGTTTGAAAATACTATTATGGCAACAGTGAACTGTTGATGGAAATCTAAACTTGGGCAACTGTTTTGAAGGGAACTTTGCAATACTTGTCCAAACTTCAAATGTACATACCCTTTAACCCAGCAGCTCTACTTTTAGTAGCTCATCCCACAGAGATACTAAAAAATAATGCATAAAATTGTATATATAAAGATTTATATTGCATCATTTTTTGTAAGAACAACAAAAACAAAATCCAGACACAACCTAACTGTCCATGGATAAGAGCTTGGCTAAACAAAATCTAAATCTATTCAAACAATGGAATATAATGTATCTGTTAGAATGAGGTAGATTTATATCTATTAAAATGAACAGCTCTCCAAAATATATTTGTGAAAAAAATAAGAAGTAGGACAGTATAAGAGAATAAATCTATTAGCAGATATCTCTCTTTAGGCATTAGGTTTAAACATAAAGAATTGCTGAGATTGGATCATTTTTGATACACAATGCAACTTCAAAAATGCAACTGCATATGATTCATAATTTCATAGGAGTCAACCTAATGTAAGTAGTTTTCTGATCCTGGCAAGCAAAAGAGCCCAACTAGAAAATCTTTTCCCACCAAACTTGGCAGCAGCACTGAAAAAGCAGAAAGCAGTGCGACCTCATCACCCACCCATCAGCACCTTCGCATAACTAGCTGGTTGCCCTGGGGATCGGGTCAACACCTTGGAGCAGCTGGCAGGCCAGGCCTACTAGCAGATATTCAACAAATAAGACCAATAACAACCGTCATTCATTTAATACAGGCCAACCAGAGGGCTAATTACTTTATACAATTAAAGTATGGCCTAATTTAATCCTCAAAACAGTCACCTGAAAAAAGCTATTATCATCCTCCCTTTACAGATGAAAAATTGAGGCTTAAAGAATCCGTGCACAGAGTTCATAGAATTTGTCAGAGTTCATGAGCACCCAGGACACCTGCAGTGATTTCCAGCAACGTTTGGAGTGACCTTAAGGGTGGCTGAGATTCTGCACCACGCACATGTGAACGGAAGGTCGTGAAAACCAGAGCGATCGCTTTTCAATGACCTCATACCTGTAGACTGCTGGGCCCTAAGAAAATGTAGGATCAAGTTATTTAAATGATCGAAAAAGAAAACAAACAAAAGAGATCTTCTATTATGGGAAACAATGTGCTGGTGTAGGGAAAGGAGTGGATGACGATGTTCACATTGGATGGCTTCAGCCTTCTACGAAGGTGCTGACATCTGCCACTGGAGAGACCAACTGGCGGATAACAGAAAGAAGTGACGCAAACCAGCAAAAATATCATTTGTCTGCCTGAACTGCTTCAACACAAACCCTGATACTCACAAGACTCACCTCAAGGATTTGTATTTCCATTTTGCTGATGCGGTCCTTGAGGTACAGAGTGGCAGTGTGGTCTAGTGGATGAACCATGGGCTTTGAAAATATTAATACATATGAGACAAAATAAGGCAAATCTGTCAGTGTTGCTGGGTAGTAAGATGACATAACTAAGTAAGGCACCCACCATGCCGCCAGTCCCCCAGCACGGGCAGAGGAGACCTCCGCTTTGTCTCTCCATTGGGAAAACATATAATACCAGTCAAAGTTTTATAATGTGTAACATGCAGATCCAACCCCAAAATCAAACTGGTGCCCCCTCCACTCCACTGGAGGTTTTAAAAGATGGGGCAGGGTAGGTGCAGGGACAGGATAACAGGATTAGAAGAGGAGTTTGTTCAAAGTACACATACCATGTCATGACCCTTCTCCCAGAGATTATGACATGCTCCCTTGAGGGAGACGTGTATTTTAGATAAAATCCTCCAAGCTTTCTGATGTTCTCCTCTTCACTTGAAAACTACTGCTTGATATTATGGTGCCTCTCTAAATGGTGACCGTGGGGCATGAGCCAGGGAGCAGGAAAAAGGGACGGCATGCAGAGAAGTCTAAGAGAAGCAGGGTGGTCCCGCCCCCGTTTAACTCAGCTTGGGCCATGCAAAAGAAGAGACTGTGATAGTATTCGGGGGAAACTCAAATTCCCCAAAAGGATTTAGGGTTTGGAGCTGGATGCTGTAACTGACAACACTTTGGTGTCGGCTCTATGGAAGTGCTGGTTAATGTTAGGCAGGGACACTTGTGTAAACATATATCCATGGGAAGATGTGTACGTAGGGCAGCATTCCCTTTCTTTGGGTCCTTTAAGAAATCCCCTGTCCACGCTGGATAAAGTGTGGAGAGCATGTGTTCAGGGCCCCTGCCAGCTGAAGCCAAACTAGGCTATATGGGTCAATCGGACATTCCTCCCTGGCATCTGAGTCTCTGGCAAAGTGAGCAGCAGATCAAGCGGCTTCGGTTCCTTCACTCCAGCAGCCACTCCTTTGGCCCCACCGTTTGTGCTCTGGACATTCCTGTGTTGCTCTCTGGTGAGCCTCACTTCTCACCGGCTTCCTAGACTCATTCCAGTGAACTCCTCATTGCTTAGGTTAGTTTCTGTTGCTTGCAGTGAACAACCCTAAATGACATCTAAATGATTGCAGGTATGATAATACACATATAAACTGTGGTAACCAAGATAACTTGAAACAGGCTGGGTCTGCCTACGGCATAGAACTTCGAAGAGAGAAAGCAGCTACTGGGATGACCAAAGGCTGGGAGAGGTGGTCCAGACTGGGCAGAAGCCTCGTGATTTAGGGAACCCAGGGCTGGCGGAGTAGTTTGGCAACAGTGGTTGACCACAGCCAGAATAACCAGAGAACCAAGGTCTCCATGAAACACGATGGGGCTGGGTGAGTCAGAGGCTCACAGGCTCACAGGACAGCAGGTGGGGACAGAGAAGAATAGAGGTAATCATCAGAGCAGTTGCGGCTGTGTTTTGTTTCATCATAACCTTTTTAAGGAGGATAAACATGTTTGACCAAATTAAAAGTATGGTCAAATAAATTAGGGTTTAATGACTCCATGAAACATTGCAATCCTGAGCAATACAGAGCAATATGGACATAGTCTTGTAATACAATATTAAGTGGAAAATGTCAAACACAGACTTGCAATACACCATGATTACAATAATGTAAAGATTCTGTAGGCATACGATCAAAGCCTGGAAAGGGACATGGGAAAGTGAAAACACACGATCTGTTACTGAAGCCGGACTCAGGATAAGTTTTCTTGTAATTTAAAAAAATTTTGGTCATGGTTACGACATTGCTCACTCAATAAATAAAAATAAGTAGATTAAATGGAGAAATATTCAGAACAGATTGTAGGGGGTGGGAGGCTCGAGGTAAACCGAGAGCTGGTGATAGTCCTTGTCAAGGAAAGCCTGAGAATTTCTCATCGCCACCGGTAAAGCCATAACCAGGAACAGCTCTAGATGTTTTCAATGTATTTGGTTTCGGTACTAATGTGAAATCATGTAAGGTTTCACTGGTTTCTAATTCTCTTTCTACAAAATTAAACCTACCATCTGTTCTTCATAGAAAACGAGTCACATGCAAAGTCTGAAATTCTAAAGTCTCATTCTGGGAGAGACTGGAAAAAGTAGGTTTGGTTTTAGCCACATAACCACGTCACTGCTCTAAAGCAAATGTTGTGAAAATACACCTTGGAGTCTGAGCCCAGAGAGCAAAGTTTTGGGAAGCTGAGAGCAAATGAGAGCAGAGACATAAAGCTAGCAGCTCAGCCAGGACAACCCAGGACCCGAGTAGAAGTATGGTGAAGGGGTGCATCTTGGCAGAGAATCTCCAAACTCAAACCAGATCTAAATTAAGAACCAACACTATGGTTTTCTCTGAGACAGATGATTCAACATGACAACTTGATCACCTACCTTGACTCTGACACAACACACTGCAAAAGGCCCCAAATCTTACCTCTCGGCATTAATGTCAATGGCAGCAGCTGCAGTATGCATGTAAGAACCTCACAAATGTGGAAGACTAGAGCAAAGCACACTTAGCCTTGACCATTGGATCACAGTCCCCTGGTAGTAACTATTAATATTATGCAAATGAGTTTTGCAAATGTGTTTCAGGAACTGTTAAAAGGATGCATTTGCACAAAACCAAAACAAAGGAGGAGGAGTGAGTAGAGGCCAAGGGGAAGAAAGAAAAAAAAGGGGAAAGAAAAAGAACAAGCCTTAGCAAAAGCATGAGCCATACAGAGGAAAACACCACTGACATGCAGCTACCCAAAAGCTTAGCAGGTGTGGGTTTGGCTGCCCTGCAAATGCCAGGCCAGTCCACCACACGCTAAGGCTCTCTCTCACTCGCCAGAGAACCACATAGACAAGCTCTTGGTCCTCCTACTTCTCCTGGTACTGTGCTGTGTTTCTCAAGGTGAGATCCACAGGGTAACTTGCAAGGCAACCCGCCTTACATGGAACTCGAGAAATGCAGACCCTTGGCTCCCACACCAGTCCTAGTGAAGCAGAACCTCTGGGGCAGGGCCCAGGAATGTGCATTTTAAATAAGCTCCCCAGTGATTTGAATGCATCCTCCGGTTTGAGAACCACCGGCCCCTGGCCAGCCCTAGGTGAAAACCAAAGAGGAAAGCACTAACCTGAGCTCCCCCTCCAGGCTTTGGACTCCACCCTGAGCTGCTACTTCTTTAACCCCCAAATGCTCTAGCCACATGATTTTATTACCCTCACATTTCCTGCTTTTTAACCTATCCCTTCTACTTCTGTCGTACAAGCTGAGGCCAACTGAGAGTTTATCATATGAGACAGAAAAATCTTCAGGAAGGATACTTACCTAATATGATATCTATGCTAAGCAAATTCCATTTGAAACACTGTGTACTTTTAATAAAAAAAGGTATAGCAGTAACCAGGAAATGTAGAAAGATGAAGGAAGAGGGAAGAGTGGACTCGTGGGAAACTCTGGACTGGACACCGAGTGCTGGTCCCAAGTCTGCTGTTACTTTGTGATGGAGGCCAGTCGGTCTGTGGCTCTGGACGTCAGTTCCTATATCAGTAAAACAAGCCGGTTGGACTTGATGAGAGCTGAGGTCCCTTCCAGTGCTAACAGGCTCTGATTTTTCCTGGAACAGTGCTTACATTCCTTGCCATTTATTGATTTACTTCAAGTACCACAACAGAGAGAGCAATCCCAGGTCGTCTCCAGGGCTCCTCCCTGCCAGCAAACAAGAGGCTCGAAGCACAAGATCTTCGCTAAACACAGTGCAAAGGAGGCTCGGATGCATTTCCATGATAGTCAAAGTCTGGACCCAGCCAAATGTACGACGCAATGAGGTAAATATTTGGATGTGATCTGCATAATCAGAAACACTCCCCTTTCTGAAATTGACCTGACTCTTTCATCACCCGCCACATGGAAATCATACTGCATTATAACTGGAAAATAATGCAGAGCATGTGCCTGGGCACCCAGTCTGCCCTGTGCTGCTGCAGTTACTCGGGAAACAGAAGCTGACGTCTCCGTACGGCGTCTGGTGTGTTTTCCTGTGTGGTGGCTAGTCCGCTGGCCTCATGCTCTCCACGCCAATTTGTGCAGCCCAAGCCAACCAGGACAGTCAAAATAATGAGTAATGCTAGAAATAAAGAGTGCCGGCTTCTGGTCCCAGAGGCTGATTTAGAAAACAGCAAGCTTTCAGCAGAAGATTCTGCCTGGTGATTTGGCCATCTGCATCTGGGTCAATATTTAGCACTCCCCAGGAAGCCACCGGATCAGCAGGGTCCCATGAGAAAGGCAAGTGGAAAACATTTTCTTGGAAATTGTCAGCATCCAGGGCAGAGCACACACACAGTAGGTGTGCAGTAAATGCCTGCCGAATGAACAAGGCTGCAAATGGATTGAGATGGGCTCCTACATGGGTTCCTTGCCTCAGTCTTTCTGTTGCCCACTCAGGCCATCCTGTGACACCAAAGCTATTTCCTGGAAACCTAGTCCTGCTGTGTTACTCTCTCTTGCTTACCAATGTCCTGGGGGTTTCTGCTGTCCAAAATATGAAATTCAAACTTATTCTTTGCCACGGCATGCTAAACATGTCCTAACTGGCCTCCGCCTTCCTTTCCAGCTTCAACTCCATCATTGTCACCACCCCATGCTCACACCATGCCTGAAGCAGGACATGCCTCTCTCCCCTCCTGCCTTCACCTAAGCAGAGCTCTCAGCTCCAGTGCTCTCTCTTCCTATGAACAGGTCTTTCCCATCCAGATCAAGCGGTCTCTCACTCTCCAGGACCATGGTGCACATCCTTCTTCACAGCACTTACCACCTGGCGCCGTAATTATCTTTGTACACGACTGTCTCCCCAGCAACAAGGTGAGCTCCCCAGGGCAGGGATTATGTCTTATTTGTCTTTGTGTTCCACCCACTCCCTCTAACAGTACCTCACGCAGGGTCTGTCACTTGGCAGGCCCTTAGGAAATATTTGATGGGTGGGTGAATGAACACATGGATGAATGAATGACCAATTTCCCAATGGTCTGGTCTCCTGCCCATCTGCTTTGTGAAATATCATACACCCTCTCTCCCTGTAGCAGCATCTGCCATGGCTGTTCAGCCACTGGCTGGTGATCTATGATGCCTCTACTGTTTTTCTCTCTCCATGTGCCTAAATGTTAAGAAGCCAACAGTCCAAAGGACAGTTCTGTCTCTTCAAAGCAAATCACTTAGTATCTGACACCCTGGCTATTCCCTGCTTGTTGAAACTTTTTCTCTCCTTGACTTCCAGGATGTCATACCATTCTGGTTCTCCTCCTAAATTTCTGGCTGTCTCTTTGCTGGCTTCTCCTCCTCTGTGTGCTCTGAAAATGTTGGAGTTCCATTCTTGGCCTTCCACTCTTTTCATCAAAACCTACTTTCAGGGAAAACACTGTAGCATCAGCAATGCTCTTCATGCTGATGCCGCCCCTATTAATGGAAAGCCCCAAACTCTCTCCCAAGCACCCAACAACCAACTAGACGTACCCACCAGGAGGTCTCATGGGCTTTCCCTTTTCAATCTGTCACCTAACCAGGGCCTCAACACCTGCTCCATCTTCTGAATTCCGAATTTTCTGGCCCACACAGATGTGGTCCCATCCCCCACTCCCCTCCTCCAACTGGACACAAAATCCTGCCAGTTCTACCTCAGAAATATCTCTGGACCCTGTCCCTTTTTCTCCATCCCTAAAGCCCATAGTTTGGTCAAGGCCTCACTCCCTTGTGCTCTTACCAGGTCTCTACCCATCCAATCCCTCCTCCCCCTACTTAGAGAATCACATTCTTAAAAAAATCACATCATCCAAGTGCCATGTTCAAATTGACTCTCTGAGCTCCACTCTGCCTCCAGGACTGACTCCTGCCTGGTCCACAGGGCCCTTCGCTCCTCGGCCTCTTCCGAGTCCCTCGGCTTCCCCTGCCGGTATGTCCTTGCTCTTAACTTCTCGCTCAGCTACGCCAAGCCGTACACCCCTCTGTGTCTTGGACGACCTGTCGCTGGCCCCAAAAGCCCTCCCTCCTCCCCAGCTTCGCTTCACCTGATAAATTCCTGCTCATCCTTCTTGACTTACCGAATGCTGAATGTTACACTCTCTTTGCCGACCAACCAAACGCCCCAGGCGAGGACAGCTGCTCTGTCCTTTAGGCATCCGCAGCATTTTGGCCACGCTTCACGGTGCTCCATCATAATTTCTGTTTCTGTGTGTCCCATACCCCAGATTGTGAAACAAAACCAGGTATAAATTTCTCGTACTTATCACTCTTGCCCAACTATGAAACTAAAAACAACTTACAAATGGAGTAAGTACAAAAGCGAAAACCAATCCAAATTCAAATCAACAGTATGAACTGAACGTGAGGGGTGGTCCTGAAACTGAATAGGCATTGTTGGGCGTGGTCGCAGGATGTACTTAAGTCTTTTAATTTTCACTTGTTGACTAGATTCTTTTGAATTTGAGTAGGATGGACCATCATTGGAGCTATTTTTTCCTTTTGAAAAATGAAGCTGTTTTAAACCACCAATCCATTACTCTGAAGGGCCAGTCTATAAGGCTAAATATTAAAAGGCTGCTTAATGGAAAACACTCACGACTGTTTACCGTTACGCTTCCTACTAATGAGCTGGGCCACAAAAGACAATCTACACGATACAGCTGAGAGGTGGACATGATCTGAAGTCAATAGGACAGGGGTTGGGAGACGGATACCCCACGTGGTATCTACCTCAATTTCTCCACCCTTTTATGGATTCAAAAATTATTACATCTTTTCCCATTGTAATGGAGGCATTCAGTTAATAGGGTTATTCGGATTATCTGGAATAAATTTATATTAATGTTTTCAAGTTATCATAAAATTAAAATTCTAAACAAACATGCAAACAAAAATTAAATTTAAGTTGCATATCACCACGAGTATACCCAAGACTCCAGGGGAATCTGTTTTAATTTTTTAAATTTTTTATTTTTAATTTTTTAAAAATTACATATAAGGCTCAGAACTAGGATTTGAAATCAGGTTTGGCTGATTCCAAAGCTCAGACTCCTCTGACTGCTCTGTGGTACTTAAGTCTGAAGGCTGCTGTGAGGCCCAAATACTGGCTACGAAAGGGTTTTGTAGACCATAAAGTCCCATATAATTGTTAGTTTAAGGTTTAGTTATTATTATTTATATATGTAAAATAAAAATGCTTTAGAAAAGAAGCTGGCATATTTTGAGAAATGCCCTGTCTTGCAAAATACAGTGTCTCCTTAAAGAGATAATATTTATATTTGTTTTCCCATCTATTTAACAGGTTATAATGCAAACCTGATATTAGTCAATTAAGGAAGTGAAGATATTATTTACATCCTGCATGGGAGCAGGTCATGGCAATAGGTAAGTGGAAAACCTGGCCTCTCCAACAAAGGAACAGATAGTGAGCATCGGGGCCCGGGTGCACATTAGATTAGAAAGGTCCTCTGCTTACAAAGGAGTACCACTGAGCAGCCATCCCTGGAACAGGTGCAACAATTGGGGACGCAAACAAATTTTCTGGCTATATCATTTCCAGAATCCAGTTGAATTCCCCAGTTACCCTTTTGAGATCTTTCCAACTACATCTAACAACCTACAAAATCTGTCTCCCCTTGTTTAAATAACATTTCATTGATTCTTGAAGAAGAAGAGGCAATTCATGCCTACTAGGTCAAGCACTTTACTAACGTACTTCATTGAATCTTCAAAGTTGACGCCCCTTATCAATCGGACCCTAATTCAAATATCATCTCCTCAAAAGAGTCCTCCCCGGCCACACCATGTAAAGTAGTGAGTGTGTGGGGGCACACACACACACACACACACACACACACACACAATCACATTGCTGTGCTTCATTTTCCTCATAGTAGTTATTACAGCCTGAAATGTTCTTATTTGCTTACTTGTTTATTGTGTGTTCCTCCCACCTGGAGTAGAAATGCCTCAATCTATGGGGGGACCATGTGTATCTTATTCACCTCTATTTCCAGCTGCTATAATAGCGCCTGGGATATAGTAGGCGCTCAGTGGTTGTTGAATGAATGGCATCCTTCCAGATAGGAAATATTGTCTCCCTGCTATAGCCAAGAAGCTGATGTAATCTGCTGAAGGTTAGGCTGTTAGGAAGTGATACTATCAGAATCCAAACTCAGATCATCCTGCTTCAGAAGCCAAGAGATGCCCACTGCCCAGGTTTCTCTAACTGGGGTCGTTAGCATTGTGCCAAAGGGCACCAGATGGCCCCCCAAAACACATACAGCATATTCCGAAATAATAAATATCCTCAAGGGTTTTTTAAAAAAAAAATGAGACGAGAGGGTTGAATTTTTTCCTGATATTAAGTAATTTTAAACATTGTTTTAAAATTAGAATAACCAGTTCTATTTGGGGGACAGAATATCACATTTTGATGAATGTTTAAATAAAACAGTAGACTTCAAGAAGACTTTGAGCCTTCAGTGGGCCACTTTGGGCTAGCCACAGGCCACATGTGACATGTACATGTTCACACTCTTCTGCTGGTGGGACATTTTGGTGGACACATTTGAGAAGCGCCGCACTATACTGGCTGCCACCCCAAAGTGCTAGGGCTGAAATGATTCAGCAGACAGGAAAGCAACAGAGGGATGAACTCCCACAACAATGATCTTCAAGGCCACAACGGGTAGCTCTACAGGGAGAAAGGCCTCAGCTAAAGACATCTGGGTAAGAAGATAAAAGCATAGACCATTCCAAATAGACCATGTTACCCCAGGTGGACGCAAAGCCTCCTTCCCAGAGCAGTTCCAATAGAACAGACCTGTCTTTCTGAGATGGCTTACTTGTGGTCTTGCTTCAAAGAGAAAATCTCAGGAAATTATTTGCACTTCAAGAACTCTAGGGTACAGACCACCAGCAGCAGCCAAACTGGGAGCTCCCATTACTGTTTCTGGGATGAAAAAAAGGGTCCCTCTTAACAGGCTCTGGCTTGATCTGAAACTTATGGTGCTAGGTTGCCTGACCCAGATTCCTTGCTCAGGTAAAGAACCAAGCTCTCCAGCAGTGCCCGTGCCACCAAGGCAGGCTCCTCCTGCCATCTGCCTGTGTCGATGCAGGCCATATGCACAGCAGAAGGGAGCCTCTCTCAGCAGCACTCACAGGCTTCCCCAAACATTTCAAGTCTCCCTGGCTCTGAACCAAGAATCTCTCTCAGAGCCAACAGCTTACAGCCCATTAAAAACCTTGTGCAAATGCAAACACTCTCTCCATTAGACAAGGAAGAAACAAGAACCACGTCTTGGGACTAAGCTAGCAGTTGTTGAAACTAGACTAGGGGCTGGAGTCCCCGAAGAGGAAATATCACTGTATTAAAAACCACAGCTATTTCCAATGCTCACAGTCAATTACATGGGAGACCAAAGGTGCCGTTGGACGCGCTGCGCAGGCGCGCCAACTCCACCACGGTCCGGGGAGTACCGGTTTGGGGAAATGGGAAGTAGCTTTGGGTTTTCTAGTTGCTTAAGGCTTGAAACCCAGCATGTTTAATACTAAGAACACGACATTAGTGCACACACAAAGCTGTTTAATTCATACCCCGGGCTTGCAAGATCAACATCATCATCAGTTTATCCATGGGAGAGTCGCTAATCTGTTTGGAACCCCAGACGCTGAAGGGACTGCAGGTGTTGGTGGGCAGAGGGACCACGTTGAAAGTCTCCATCCTCATGGCCCCTTCTTCTGCTTCATGGGGTCCTCCATCTCTCGTGCGCTCCTCTTTTTTCTTTTTTCACAACCCCTTGAGAACGTTGGTCACTGGGCTTACAGAGGACAGAGGACTGCAGGCGACAGAGAGGCCTCGCGTGCAAGTTCTACACTACACCTGACTTTGACAGAACTCTGCGCTGGGAGGCATTAGGCAGCAACACAGATAAGTGTTTCCAGGCATTTTATTCACAACAGAAGTCTTTATACTATGATTTCAGTCTAATGGGAATGGTTAGACGTGAGCACAGCCACCGTCAGATACTGGTCACAAAGAGATTCTGAGGGAAGCCAGCCCGGAGCACGGGAGAAGCAGCTGCTCCCAGGGCACAGCAGGGCTCTGTCATGGGCCCTGCCACCGACTCGGCGTCTCCAGCTTCTGTTGCCCTTGGCGGCTGAGGATGGAGCTGCGTTGTATTTTCACTTTGTGCTGCTCCACATCTTATTTCAATTTTGTACTTTATTGATTATAACAATGGATTATGATGACCATGGGCTATAAATTTTACCAAAATACACTTTGTGGCCACTAAAACCACTTTATTAGCTAAATTCTTAACAGAAAAAATTTATTTTGTTATTGCAAGTATAAAACTCTCAAACACTTAACCCTTCTCCCTATCGGGACCAATGGCTTTGATCACTTGATGCCGAGCACGAGAACCCTCAGGACAGTAACTAGTGCATTCTAACAAGACGCATCAAACTTTGCTCCCCATTTGCTGCTGTTCTCGGGGTCTGTCCCTCGGGAATCCCACAGACAGGACTCAGGCATTTCATACCATCCGATGACACGGAAAGCTCGCCAGCATGCAGTGCTAACATTAATGACAAAGTGCTCTGGCGACACAGCCCGTGAGAAACCAAGTCGGGACAGCAGCCCAGGCTGCTCCATGCTCCATCCACTACTTCCCCCCAGGCAACTCGACGTGCAAAGTCAGAGAAGCTGCAAACCAGCTTGTCTGGGACAACAGAGACTCAGGGAGCGACAGACCCATGTGAGGAGTGATGCGGTTTCCAGCTGACAGAACGGCCACAGAAATGAAAGAGAAGCATGCTGGGCCCAGGAATGCGGAGGGAGCTCTGGAAAACGCCCCCCACCACCCCAGCAGGAGTTGCCGCTGAAACTCCAAACTGAAGGGGAAACGTGAGGAAGGCTCTAGAGGCCTCTGGAATACCTACTGCTGCTGCTGCTGCTTCTAGAACAAAAGTTCTCAACCAGAGGCAATTGTGCCCACCAGGGGACACATTAGGAAATTCAGACCCCCTGCCACACACGCGCGCGCACACACACACACACACACACACACACACACAGAATTATCTGGTTCAAAATGCCAATAGAGTCCAGGGTGAACAACACTGCTCTAGAGTGAGCCAGGGAAATCCTTGACACGCCTCAGCTGTTTCTCCGCAGAGCCCCAGTTCTGACCTGCGCAGAGGAGAGAGCAAAGGAACCAGTCCCCAGAGCATCTGCATCATGACTGAGAGCAGGAACAGGGTGGGGTGCAAAATCAGAGGGAGCAGAGATCCAGAAAGAAAAGGTCCAAAAGGAACGGGAATGTGGGAGTGTGCATGTGGGGGCCCCGAGCGTATCCCTGGATCTGCCTCTACCGTGTCGCGGCACCTGTGCAAAGGGCCCTGGGAGGCCAGTTCGCTGCTGGTACATCCCTGGTGGATGTTGACATGGGCTATTTTTAAACAAGGTCAGCAGGGGATTCCCAGTGAATCTATTAATAGGAGAAATTCTTATGCCAGTTGATTGAACCTGATACTACTGCGGTTAAATTCTAAAGATACTCAGACTAAGGTTGGCTAACTGGCATAAAAAGGAACGCTGCTCTGACTCCTTAGAGGGTTGAGGTAGGGCCCTTCGATGATTGGGTTATATGTGAAGTTTTATTCAAAGGCAGAGGGGTCACCCTATCGGTGCGTGGCGGTGTGTCCCCACACACATGGCTGAAGGAGTGAGCCCTACCTAGAGCCAACTCATCTCAGCTGGGATCCCTGAGTGCCAGAGGTGCCGGGCCAGGCAGAGGGAGTAGAGCGTGCGAGATTAGCAAGTGTCCTTCTGACCCAGCCAGCCCCTAGGCCCAAAGCTACACTGACGCGACACTGAGGCAGTGATTCACATTCTTCCAGCCATCGGGCAAACCGAGGCCACCGTCCAACTGGGGAGAAAGGGACAGGGGAGGAATGGGTGACTCCTAAGGGTCCTGCCAGCCTGGCGTACAGGCATTCTCAGTGTCCTGGACACAGGCTCGGGCGACTGACCTCACAGGAGGGCAGAGCTGCCGGCGGGAGAGCCAGGAGAAGAAGGTGGGGTTCGGCAGCACGGCCCTCCCGCGCCAGCGTCGCGCGCCACGACCTCGTTGGCTTCTCCTGCTCCTGCTCTCATCTCTTTTCCCACCACATTCTCCAGCTTCTGAGTCACATATGAATTCCTCTCAGAGCCTTTCTCTTTGTGGCATCAACTCCCATCCCTGTGCCCCAGTCTCCCAAAAGGGCCAAATATATGTAGGGCCAACACCCCATAACCGCTTACCCCCCTCTAGACTCCAGTGAGGCCGTTTGGGAGCAAATGGTAACAGGTGTCCCATGAGATTCTCAGGCAAACATAGAGCTTTGCACCCAGTGGAAGAAGCAGGTACAAGCCGTCTTCCTGGTAGCCCTCAAGGACAAGGGCTAAACCATACAACCATGCTCACTCTGCCGCCTTAACCTTTGCGGCAGTGTGGGGCCCCTTCCATCTGCCACGGGGTGCACCGTGTGCTTTCCCGCCATGGGGCAAGTGAGGGCTCCTCCAACCAGTGGAAGGGGGTCTGGTCTCTGAACTTGGAAAGTGAAAATAAAAGTGAGCTCTATTGTAATATCTGGGCCTGAAAACACATCGGCATAAGTTCTAGAAACAGGAGAGTCTTTTTCAAGTAAAGACTCTTTGAGGCAGCAAAAACCAAGGTTGATGGACCAAACAGCCCAAACCACTCAGGAGACGCTGCCACTCCTGAGGAAGGCAGGCTTCCCGAGTCTGGCAGGAAGACCCCAGAAACTGACCTTTGTTCTCTTATTTGTCATTATGAGTTCTAAGCATAATCAATCAAACTGTAGGTACTGTGCTGAGTGTTGTCCACGTGTCAGCTCTGATTCCCAGAAAACCCTGTGAGGTCGGTGACATTATGCCCATTCTACGGATGAGAAAACAGAAGCTCAGAGAATAACTGTCTTGCACTAAGTGGAAAAGCACATTTCAACCCACGCCTGGTTCTAGGTTTCCTAGGGCATTCAAGAGAAGGGACTTGTCTTTCTCTTTCCCCTGCACCAAATTCAAGGCCAGGCATATGGAAGCCACCTAATGATTGTGTGGTGGGTTCAACTGAGCCCTCCGACGTGTGCGCAGAAGCACTGCCCATGACTTCTCTTAAGTGTACGGCAGTGTCGACAACCCACTTGGAACCAAGCTCTCTCCTGGTTTCTTCCCTGGGCACCGTGATGCCATCTCACTCCTCTTCCTGTTTCTCTAACAGCCACCTCTGATGCCATCCCCCATTTGACTTCCTCCAGAATCTCTCCCAACAAAAAATGCCTTCTCTTTTCCCTGTCCTGTTGGTCCATGCTCACAGTGTGTCTAGAACATAAGCCAGAGAATACAAGTGACAATGGCGACCTGGCACTTCTGCCATCACCTTGATTAAAACTCATCTCGGGAACTCATTCCAATACCTTCCCTCTGCCCCCTCCAGATCACCTCCTCCTGGTGACACCTGGTCCACATCCAGGGCCACAAAATAGACTCATTATTTTTCCCTCTCACTCTCCTTCACCCCTCCGACCTGGCCAGTTATCAAGTCTTCTTTATTCCTCCAATCTCTCCCACCCGACCCTTCCTTTCAATGTGATTAAATTAGCAACTCCTCTAATTTGGATCTCAGGGTTCATAGTGAAAAATCTTACCTACTTTAGCCTGGGCTTTGAAAGCAAGCAGTCCTGAATTCAAATGCTGGCTCTTCCATTGGCGGGCTCTGTGACTCTGGGTGCTGTAGTTTGACTATATCTCCTGAAAAAGTCAGGAGTTGCCAGTGTGATGTATAAGAGGGGGGGCCTTTGAGAGGTAATTAGGCCATGAGGGCTCCTCCCTCACGAATGGGACTGAGGCCCTCATAAAAGAAGCTTCTGCGGCACTCAGCTGGCTTGTTCTGCTCTTCCGCCCTGTGAGGACAGGGCTTTCATCCCTTTCTGCCTGCCACCGTGTGAAGATGCAGCAGGAAGGCCCTCACCAGGTGCCAGCACCTTGATCTTGGACTGTTCAGCATCCAGAACGGTGAGAAATAAGTTTCTGTTCTTTATAAAGGACCCAGCCCCAGGTATTTCATGACAGCAACACAAATGGATGAAGAGAGTGGGCGATTCGGTATGGTGGATGAGCCTCAGTTTCCTCACTGGCCAAGTGTACTCATCTTGCAGGGTTACTGAGTACGGCAAATATCACATGTGCACGGTGTCTGGCACCTAGGAGATGCTCAATAATTGGAAACTAACATGAGTATTATCATTATTACCAACTGGTCTTTCTGCCACTAGTGTTTCTCCCGTCCCCGTCCCTCCTACACAGACCTCCGGAGCAACCTTCCTATACTGCCACCCTCATCGGTGTCACGTCCTGGGCTCAGAGGGCTTCAGCAGATGTTCAGTGCCTGACGGATAAAGTCTATCTTGTCTACCTTGGTATCTAAGGTCTCCCCAGTTTGGATTCAACCTGCCTTTTTAACTGGACTTGCTACTAGCCCTCCCCTGGTCACCCTCTACCTCCAACCTAAAAACACAAATTCCTCTATTAATATATACCCTAGATGGACCCACTTGGTGTTGCCAGAAAACCTCACTCACTCTCACCTTCCCACCTTGTTGTTCTGATCAACAAGATAAACATCGTCTGCACCCTGTCTCCATCCATCAGCTGCTCCCCGAGTCCCCCTTCCCAAACCACTCTGGATCCAGCAGAGACATTGTCCTTTGCTAAACTCAACTGTCTTTTTCAATTTAGGGATAGAAAACTATATCTGCATATACATCCCTATAGATTTTAACCCACACTCCAGGCTACTTTCATTCCTGTTCCTGCTTCTCTGGCGGCTGCCAGCTTTCTGAGGGCAGCTTCTCCCACTGGAACTCCAGGTGGAACATCCCACAAGGCGATAACTATCTACGGGTTTCATGCCTCTGCAGAGAAGCCACTGGACTGCATCTTATAATCCAACAGAGCAAGGGGGAGCGCCCAGAGTGAACGCGCACTGAATGTATACCAGGAACTGCTGGGGTCCAGAAGCCAGCGTTCTGCATGTTCGAGGCACTGGAGGGACACCACAAGCCAGGTGCAGCCTTGGAGATGGACTGGTGGGATCCAAATGGATTTGCTGGGCGTCTCCATACAGGGACTACGTTCAGGGTCAAGCTTTGGTTTCAGTGAGAGGATGGGTGACAGACAGGAGCCGGGCCCAGCAGGTAACAGGCCGCACGAGAGGGGGTCACTAGGGAAACTGCACGCTTGCACCCCACGGTGCCCAGAGGGGCCAAATTCATCCCCTGACCCTGAGCGTGGAAATGGCAGACCATTGCCAGACCCCTCCACAGTGCCCTGAGAACTGGGGATGTGGGTGGGCTGTCCTTCTCAACAGCAGGTTGCTGCTACTGCTGGTGGCTGCCTAGGCCCAGGCCAGAGTGGGCAACTTCTACCTCAGTTTGTAGAAAAGAGATGGGGGTGCCAGTTTTTATCATCTGTTAGAGTATCTAGAACATTCATAAACTGTACCTCAGTGTTCTCACCAACCCTAGCAGTTCTTCCTTTAAATAACCATGACTCTGTGGCATGGGCCTAGAAGCCTAGTCCAGGCAGTTAGAAGCATCTATTCATAGAAATCCCAATAGTTATGGATCATTATAGTTGTAGCAATTGTACCTTGATTTATTTCACTGTGTGTCATATCTCAGCGTTACCGGTGTTAACATTGTTAATCCTGTAAGTGCTTATGAATGTCATGCTCGCAGTTCCGTGGTGCACATCTCCAGTCACCAAGCTTGCAGTGGAGGCGCAGTCCTTTCTGACTGTGGACACCCAATAGGAAACCCCAGGCGACACAGAGCAGGGGACCATTTGAGCATTGCACTAATGCTCGGATTCCCAGCGCTGGCCCAGCTCCCGATAAAAACAGGCACAGCAGAGCGTCCCCCAGGAGCCCCACCCGTCGCACTAGAACCCATTTGCATTCCTGTGCAGTCAGCGGTCTGCAGCCAGGTTCGGCTGGGGAGGTCCCACTGCTCATTTGTCTCCTAAACCTCCCTGGTGTACGGCCAAGTCTCCATTTTACTCGAGCTTTAAAAACAGAAACGTAGGAAGAACACCGATTCCCGCGAAGGATGGAAAACTAATCTAACAAGTGATTACAGCTATGCAGAGCGCTGCTGGGGGATCCAGGCACCTTAGCGGAACAGCTCCTGGAGGGCGGGGCGGCGTCTCACATCCTCATTTACCTCTTCTGGCACACGGACAGCTGTCAGGGACAAGAGGATGGGTCAAAGTAGTCAACACGGATCTGAGGGACCACTGTACACGAGGAAGCTCACCAGGAACCGTAGGACACTGAACTCAATCTCTGACATGGTTCCTACCCTACAGGGTTTACAGCCCGTCTAGGAGAATAATGCTGAAATACCTGAAAAACCAATTGACAACAGGTTCACATAAAAACCCACCAGAGGAATTTAAAACATAAGACAGTACAAAAAAAAAAAGGCTTTTGCAATTCAGATGGTTTGGAAAGGTCCAGAATTTAACCGCTTGCGGTGGCCGATGAGGGAGGGTATCCCTGGGGCATTAGGTATCACCAAAGATTTGGGCAAAAATGTAGGAGAAAGAATGATGTGGCCCAGAGACGGAGACCCAGTAGTAAACCTGGAGCTCTTACCTGGAAGGGTAAAAGCAAGTGAGGTTGCACAGGTGGGCTAGGGCAGGTCTAGAAAAGCCTGTGTGCCAATCCAAGGAGCTCAGCCTTTGCTCCGTGTGTACCAGGCAGCCCTGAGGACGGGGGCAAGGGTAGCAAGCATGTAGGGCACTTAAGCGTGAGGGCTCAGAAGCCAGGTGGGAGTTTGGATTTCTGTTCCACCACTTGTCAGTCAAGGTTCCTACCCATCTCCAAGTATCCTGCAGGGGTAAAACAGGGATGATAATAATCATGACTAATGATTCATAAAGTTGCCGTGAGTTTAAGTGGGACAATAGATTTACAGTGTGCCTGGCATACAGCAAGCACTCAATAGATGTGTGCAGCCAGGGAGAGAAGTAAGGGCCTATTAGAAACAGGACCCTGAGAGGAAGGTACAGACGGGAGGGGCATGAGGCTGGGCGTTGGGTGATCGAGTAGCCCAGCAATACGGTGGCAGAGACAAAGGCAGGGGTGGCTGCCATGAGGGCAGTGGGAAGGGCAGACGGCCCAACCCGGCTGCGACCAGGTGACAGAGCTTAATGCAGCTGAGGTCCCACGTCCGGGAGATCCAAAGAGACGCCGTTGCCCAGAATAAAAATAGAGAAGCCCAGAAACAGGGCCGATTTGGTGGGCGTGAGAGGAAGCTCTGTTTATAGACGCTTTTGGGAGACTGGGACCCGGAGCTCAAGTCAGCCCAGTGCCGTGGATCTGGGGAAGGGAACCCCAGGAAGACATGTGCAGAGAAGTGCTGAGGGACAAAGACGGAGGCATTGGGCAGATGCTCCCGTTCAAGAGGCCGGAGAGGGGTTAGTAAAGGAAACAGAGGTAGAAAAATAAGGATCCCAGGAGCCAAGCGCCTGGTCAGCAGAGTCAGATGATTCAGTGCTGGCTTGGAGGTGCTGAGGCCTTCCAAAAAGAGCAATTTAATGAAGCTTGGGGGGTGGCCCCGACAGGGAGAGTGAGGCTTGGTGAAGGCAGCCAGCGGGACTCTGGAGCTGGGGTGCCCGGCACCAAGTGGAGAGAGAACTGTGGGGCTGAGAGTTGGGGAGTCTCTACATGAGATGTTTCCTCTCTGTGGAACATTAGGCACCCAAAATTCCTAACAGGCAAAGTGAGCAAAGGGGCATGGCACCTTCTGCTGCTGGAGTCTGGTTTCTTGGGCATTGCTGCAGAAACGTGGCTTCCTTCGGGCTGTTCTGGGACCGTGGCTGCCGGTCACCTCAGCCTCCTGTCAGGGAGCCGCTCTGACAACAGCAGTGTCAGCGGGCCTTTGGCCACTTTTCCCTTCTATTCTGTTTGGCAGGAAAAATAAAGAGTGCATGGGAAGGGACGTGGGAAGAGAAGGGGGTGCTCGGCACGGGGAATCTGCAAGGCGAAATCAGGGCGCGCGGCATCTAGCTTTGGAGATTGCCCGCGTCTGTCAGCCCCTGCACTGGATGACGGCGGCCAGTGGCTGCCAGCCCTGACTGTGCCTTAGAACCACCTGTGATTCCCACAAAGCTGCCACCGCAGGACCTCACCTCCAGACACACTGATCCAGATGGTTTGGGAGGGGGTTGAGCATCAACAGTTTCTGGTTTGGTTTGGTTTTGTTAACTTCCTAGGTGAGTCTGACTGCAGCCAAGGTCAAGAACCACTCCCCAGGGGGTTCCCTCTAATGAACACTTAAGGCACAAGTTCTACAAATGATTTATTCTGGAAGTGCCAGTTAGACTGTCTAGCTTAGCAAACAAAAATAGGTTTAGCTTGTGAGCCAACACCATCCCCGTTTGATTGGTATTGGCAGGCTAAGGAGAGACGAGAGGGACCCTCTGCCAAAACTCAGTTAAAAAGAGCACAGTGATCAATTAATGGTGTCTACCCCCAGTTGGGAGGAAGAGGGAAGGGCTGGCATGTGGCCATCCTGGGTCTCACTCCTCTAATCCTATCACAGCCTCCAAAGAATGGACCCAGACCACCACCTGAGCATTCAGAGTCCACGAGCGCTCCAGCCCAGCAGCCCCGGCTTGCCCACGTGTCAGCGACCGCTGGGGCAGCAGCTCCCAGTGGGCCCCCCAGAGCAGCGGCAGCACCTGCAGATGCTCAGGACCCACTCGACCACCTGAATCGGAAACTCTGGGGGTGGGGCCCAGCATCCGTGTTTTAGCAAGCCCTCCAGGAGATGCCGATACATGCTGTGGTTTAAGAACTATTACTCTAGGGGACGAAAAAAAAAACAAAAAACAACAACAAACTTCACAGGTTCTTGAGCTCTACCAGGACCCACCAAAACAGAACTGTTGGGGGTAGAGCCCAGGAATCTGATTTTTTAAGCAAGTGGTGCTCAAATGATGCTGATGCACAGTCAGGCTCGGGTGCCGTGGACCTGGCGTCGCTCTCTGTGTGCTGTTTCATTTCCTCGACAGCACTGCACAGGCACCTGCCTGACAGCACCCACCCTGGGAACGCGCGCCACACACACACAGCGGCTCACGGCAAGCACCTCTCCCACCCTCTGCAAAGCTTATTTTCTTCATCTGTAAAATGGGCGTGTTCTGATCTCACAGGACTGGGTCACTGTGGTGACAATGACATGCGAGCAGCTAGCTTAGGGACTGGCCATGTCCAGGTACTCCATTATTTAATTGCAAGAAAGGAAAAAGGAAGGAGGAAAAGGGAAAGAAGCAGGCACAAGATGAAATGAATACTTTGCTCTGACTCCAGGCAGCCGAGCAGGAGCGTGACTGAGCCGCCTGCCCACGGGAAGCACAAATGCGCCGCGGCCAGCTGCTCTGAGGGAGCCTGCGAGTCCTGACTGCACAGGCTGCTCCTGGAAGCATATGCTTTTGTTCTTTTCCTGTCGAAATCACACTAAAATAATTATTTTAACTCATGTTAAAACAGCAAGCTCACGTCGACTCTTGGCTGGAGGGAAACCAGAACACCAGAACATCCACTCGTCTCACGCAGTCACGTGTGACCATTTGCAATTTCCCTAGTAAATCGTGCGGGCCACGGGAGAGGGGCCACGGGAGAGGGGCCACGGGACAGGGGCCACGGGGCAGGGGCAGGCAGAACCGACAGTGGGACGGTAGAGGCGAAGGCAGCCTCTGGGCGGCGACGATCCTCTGTCTGCAGCTGGCGGTGGGACGAGACGACCGTCCTGGCCCAGGACCAGCTGGATCTCCCTACTCACCTTGGCCTTTTCATGCCAGTGCCCCGTGACTCCCTTCAGCCACCAGGGTGAAGCGCGAGTCCCCCACCTGCTGTCCAGGCCTCCAGACCTGCCCCTCCCACCTCTCCAGCCGCTCTTTCCTCCCCCGAGAGGGGACCTCCACCTATGTGGTCCCTTGAGAGCCCTGGGACACACGCCTCCCTCACGCTGCTCCCACACCTTCACCAGCCTCCTTCCTCCCTTGTTGGCGTCCTCATCCTCTGATGCCGAGGCCAAGGCCTGGGCCTGCGCAGGCTCCCCGTCAATCTCAGCCCTGGCGGCTCCCGTCCTTCCCAAAGCAGTCCCGCTCCTCTGCCTCCAATCTCTACCTTGTTTTGAAATTACTCTTTACCTCCATCCTCTCAACCCCTTGTATCTTATAAGCGCTCGATGGGCGTGAGTAGGGTGTCATGCATTCTCAAAACTGGATCATTTCTGAGCTTTTGAGAATAAAAAGGAGCACTGTTAATAATTATATCAGGCTAACGAGCATAAGCAAGGACTGTCCCAGATGAAGCAGGGTGTCTGGTTACCTTAAAATTAATCTCCTGTCTAATGTCTCCTTATGTCCCTCTCAGCACCTGGGCCTTAGAAACACGAGTTGATAAAATTAAACGCTGGGAACTAAACTAGCCCTTGACAGAGGGTTGGGAAGATCAGTCTGGCCGTGCTGCAGGGTCGACAAGAGCTAGAATAACAACAGCTCGCAGTTATGAATAGAAATGAGTAAGTGACATGCCGCTTTTATTTCATTCTCTATAGAAATGCAAATGCAGCCCAAGGGCTGATGTAAGGTTGAAACAAGCCTTGCATGGGAAATGTGGTTTGCATAGTTTAATACAATTTAATATCTACTCATGGCCAGCTAAGCATCTGTCTCTAATTCCACAACCACGGTCCTTTCAAAGTCACTGCCTTTGGATGTAAGTTTCTCGGAGAGAATAAGCCTTGTGTCCAATGCCTGGAAAGCAAGAGCATTTGGCCACCAAGTTCCCCTCCATCCCCACCAAGCAGCTTTTCCTGTTTTGTTTTTAGCTCCAGCAGAAGGACAATGGGCAAGTCAATCAGTCCAGATTACGCTGCATCAGGGAGGAGAGACACCTGACAGCCATACCCTTCACCCAGTCCCCGGGGACAAAGGCACAAGAGCAATCAAGGCTGTAGGGAGAATGCAATTCTCATCAACCCTTGGGGTTGCCTCATTGTTTTTGCTCTATTTTCCAGAAAGTCTTTAGCAGAGGAGAATGGGTGCAGGGGAAGGGAGGGCCCTGCCCATTAGCAGACACCTCAATGCAGTCAGCGCCCTCCCGCCATTCAATGTGGGGATCGGCCCATGCAAAGGAGAAGTCATTGGACAAGAGGCACAATCAGGGCTCTGAGCTTTTCTGTCCTGGTGCACACTAGACCTGCCTTCCCTGCTGAAAGGCTGCTTCCCCCTAGGCATGCGCCACGTATGGAAAAAAATTCTACCCCTGGTTTGCTCCCCTTCGTACCCAGCCGCTGCGAACTAAAATTGCGTGGAGCCAAGGCCAAGATGGTTTTCCTAGTACAATGAACATCTGCCAACTCTAAATATAATGGCTTAGATCAATGATGACTAGTTAATTACGGAAACTTGAGAAGTGGGTATATTTATTCGTTACCTTCACTAAGCAGTTTAGAGGCTTTCGTTGGAAATATAATTAATCATCTGAAATGCCTCACAATAGTAACTGGGATCTCCATTTTACAGTTTATAACGTACTAGGCTCTGCAACGGGCTTGGAGGACACAGACTGTAAGCAGATACAGGCTTCGCTTGCAGGGCATCCGAGGGACCAAACAAATGTCACAGAGATTAAGTAACTTGCTCAAAACCCCTTGAAGTCCAGCTTGGAAGACGGAGAACTCCACATCCCCACGGATCCTGCCAGCTCTGCCGACTTTCCCAGAGAGGCCCAGCTGTTATTTCCCCTTCTGAGCTTAATCTCAAAGTCGCTGGAACGACCACTTCGAGGTTGAATTATTCACCCCAGTCACGTGGAAGCATTACATAATTAAGTGGCCCTGCCACTCGAGGAGCCAGGAGAACTGAAGTCGGGTGTGGAGACACACAGGTTGCTCTGCCATGACAACAGGTCACACGGCTGAACTGCCTGACCGTGGCCAGAACCAGGTCGTGTAAACGAGTATACGAGGCTCAGCTGCCCCAGCTCCCGCTGCACCCTCGGGACACAAAGGTCATCTTGTCCATTTGCTCTTTGTGTTTACTGTCCCCCCGTCCCCAGATCACCACCCTTCCTCCTTCCCTCTGGTTCATTCTTTTTTTTCCCCCATTGCATCTTATTTATTTATTTTTTAAATTGCTCCCTGGATAATTCGTACTTGGCTTTGAAGATTCAGCTTAGAGATCTTCTCTTTGAGCCTCAACTTCCTCATTTGTGTGATAGTAGCTTCTATCACACAGAGTTGTTGCAAGGATTAAAATATAGACCATGCATAGAAAGCACCATGCCCAACATGTAGAATATTTACTAAACCTTGGTCGTCACCATCATCATTGTCACTGTGCTCTGTGATCCCAAACTCTGGCCAGACCTTGACCACCGCACCTCCCAACTGCACTACAGTTGTTTATTCTTGTCTCCCCCATTAGCTCTGAGCAATTCCAGGGAGGGGCCAGTACCTTGCATAATGCCTGGCACATAGTAGGTGCTCAATAATCCTCCTGCATTATTTGAGTCCATGAATAAATCCAAACTAAACTATTAGCCCTCTTCCTGTGGGTCTGTGTGTCTATGTGATGTGTCTTCCCCATGAAAGGCACAAGAGAAAAATGAAGGAAGACAATGGGATGTTCTCAATGCTACTCAGAAATATTCTCAAAGATTCTACATAATTCATTTGCATTTTTACATTTTATGACCTTCATTTTCTCTGGGTGCTTTCTACAGATGCTCATTTTTTTTAAACTATAAGGACCATGCTCTCAAAGCCAAGGGTTGTAATACAAAGTGGAAAATTAAAGCAGATCCATGTGGCCTTAGCAAAAGGAAAACAAGGTAGGCCAAAGAGAATCAGGTGATATGTGGATTTATGGTCCAAATCATAACCTTTTAGCATAAACTACTGATGTAATGGAGGGAAAAGACACCACACCATCCAATGGCCAACATATTTTGAATTATATTCAATACAATAAAATACCAGTAAAGGCCCTTTAAATTAGGTATAGCTCTTTCTCAGCCCTAAGTTCTTCATATTTGGCTTATATGGAGTCCTGTGTCTGGGACAGAACTGAAGGTGTATTAAAAGCGATCACTTTTTGCTTACCGAATGAATAGTTTTAAAGAGGCTGGTCTTAGGGAAATTTAGACATTAGGAAACCTAGTGCCAGCAAGGTATATTCTGTAGCCTACGAGCTCAGCTCAAAAGTTTTAATCCAATTTAAAAGGTTGGTTTACACCTCACAGGAGACTTGTCAGTTAGCAGAAGCTCAAGGTCAGCCTAAAGGCAGGGAAGACATGGGTAAGGTGTTTAGCATCGGGAGAGCCAAGACAAAGGGGTGGAGGACTGGCAGGTCTCAGCTGTGACATCGTAATCATGACAACAAAACAAAACCACTCCCATCACGTTTCAGGTCAGTGTGAAGCTAACGATGGAAGTTGTGCATGATCAGGATAGAACGTAGGAGCCTAAATTTAATCAGAGCACAAACAGGGACATCCCAAGGAGCGAGCTGCCACTTTCGAGAGACCAAGGGAGATGGTGCTGCATGAGTAGCAGTGGACTTGATGTCTCTAAAGTGAGATCTCCTCATCTATGAAACAGGGATAAATATATCTGCTTTAGAGGGTGAATATGAAGAATTAACAGGCCAGTTTTTATAAAGTGCTTAGCACGGGGCCTGGCACATGGCAAGTACTCTGTCAGCGTTAACCATTAAGCGCTCACTCTTAGCAAGGGTGCGGGAAACCTGGCCCCAGGACTATGGCGATCCCATCTCGCACGGCAGTGTTCCCCCTACGTAAGACCTTATGAGCCCTGCTTCTCCATAGCAATGAGAAGTAAATTCCTTAAGCTACAAAAGGCTGGGAGGCTTGTCTTCAAGGGCAACCAAACAGAAGTCCTAAGAAGACTATATCCCTTCTTCCTCCTTCCAGAGAGGCCCACAAGGTTGAGAAGGAGGAAGACACTCTTAAGAGCAGCTCCTCCTACTAAGAAAACCTTATTGTAACAGCAGACAAGACCCCGTACTTCCAAACATGTGGTTTAAGAGGCACCTGCAGCATGTAACATGATTCTTTAAGAACAAGCCCAGGGAGAAGAACAGAACATGTAACCAGCAGCCGCCCTGGAAAGCAGAAGTGAGCCAAGTGCAGCCTCCGCAGGGAAACCTACCAGATCAAATAGGTGGTTCTCAACTGCGGGCAATTTTGTCCACCAGGCGACATTTGGCAATGTCTGGAGACATTTTTGGGTTGTCACAACTGGCATCTAGTGGATAGAGGACCAAAGATGCTGTTAAGCTTCTCACAGTGCACAGGACAATCCCACAACAAAGAATATCTGGCCCACAATACTAACAATGCCAAGGCTGAGAAACCGAGAAACTCTGATGTAGATGAATCAGGCTGGGGTAGAGATGGCACCCATTACATTAGAAGGAAAGCACCTTGAAAAGAAGCATGTTTGGATACCCAGCTTGTAGAGCAGGCTGGCATCTGTCACAACAACAACAAACGATAACAACAACACCTACATAGTATTTAATATGCGTCAGACAATGTTCTTAACTCTTTATCTGTAACTCGAAATCCTCAAAACAACCTATGTAATAGGTATTATTATCACCCCCACTTTACAAATGAGGAAACTGAGTAATTCTTGCCCAGGGTCCAGAATTACCAAGCAGCAGAACTGTGATATTAACTAGGCAGTCTGGCTTTAGAGTCCAAGTTCACATAGCAGGCACTTGAGGCACATTTGATGAGTCAATGGGAGAAATAAATGTGCACGGCCACAAGCAAGAACACATATCAAACATACAAGAAGCAATACAAAGAGAACACAATTAGGAAAAGGACACTGACTTCTGCCTATTTCTCCAGACTAACGAAGAAGTGTGCATCCTTGGTAAGGAAGGAAGAAGCTGGCATCTGAAGACTCCGGTTGCCAAATTCCTCCATCATCAAGAAGCAAATCATACCCTCCCTGGGAGGAGAAGAGAGATCACTAACATACAACAAGGACAGTGGCCCAAAGACTGTACTATGATTCAGGTTTTTCTCCAAAGACTCAGATATGCAGCCTAAGTGATACGTTATTCTGCCTGTCAAACCTTTGTTTTCACTGTAATCTGGCCTGGAAACATAACATAGTGTGGAATTTAGAAGTTATTTGAAAAACACCTTTTTATGATTTGGGTTTTGTGTGTATAGTGTGGGAAGGAATGAAAATTTTGAGAAAAAATTAAAGTACATAAAATACTCATTTTTCTTAGAACCCATTTTAGGCCCAAAGTCACTTTGTTAGGGTTGAAACATGCAAAAATATCTCCTTTGTATAACTTGGCTTGTTTGCAGCAAGACCACATTAGAGATATGGGTATCGGAGTGGAGTCTGTTCAGACAATAATAATACATTTATAATGTATTTATTTTTAAATATTATTACAAATGGAACTACAAACTTCCAAAGGAAGGAATTTATACTCTGGGATTGTGCAGGATTTCTGTGAAGCAGGCAAAACACTTAGAACAAAAGAAATATTCACATATAGAAAAATAAAGTTTCTTTGCCCTGGAACTTAGTAGCAATAAAATACCAACAAGAGTTCTTTAAGAAATCAGGGCAGAGGGTGTCATGGACAAGGAATATTCAAAACCCAACGCATGTCTTTTTGCCATAAGAACGGTGGGGTGGTAGCCCCAGTCTCCCCAGGCTCCCCAGCTTACGTTATCCCCAAAGTCTGCCTCCTCTGATGATCTCAGCATTTTCTGCAAACAGAATCTGTGACCCAAGTTTTTCTGGGTCTTTCATGTTGCGTTTCGTGATGTGGAACTTTCCCACAAGAGGACAACTCCTCCTCCAACCTGGAGATGGAGGAACGTGAAGCAGGCAGGAGTTAATAGGAGTCACAGGCAGAGTCCTCATGATGGAAAAAGGGATGGCTATGGGTTTTTTTGTGGTCTTCCTGCCACCAGGTTAACATTAGGATGGCCAGGACCCAGGTTCCTCCAGAGGGGAGACCTGGTGGATACTACGGGGCTGGGAGAATGAAACGCCAATACCAGTTAAGTGAGCCAAGGCGGAAAAGGAGGGCAAGGATGGCCCAAAGTGCTGCGCAGGCAGCCCCTGACCACATTCAGGGAAGTCAACAAGCACTGGCGGAGTCTCTGGTTCTACGTGTCACTTCATGCCACCGACCCGTGGGTGATAAGCATACTCAGAAAACAATCAGAGATCTGACGGGCAACCCTGGCTCTAAACAAGAAACAGGCTAAGATGCCAGGACTGCACTATTATTCCCAAACTAAAAGCCTGACGATGATCTCTTTCCACAACATTGTAAAGGGCTTTCCAAACTCAAAGTCCTAAGCTCACTGCTTGCTCCATTTTTAATAGAAGCAAATTTAATTTTTCTATGGTTGGCTTTGAATCCAAGAGATTTAGTGCAGCATGAGTTAGTGAACATTGGCATTCTTAATAAGTTCTTTTTACTTTAATTTCTTCATTTCTCATAAATAGAAATACCCTTAATTTTTCAGAAGCGGTCAGTTATATTTATGCCATTTGAAACAGAAGGCTTGACAAATATCAGACACAGTGCCCGCTTTAGAGTCAGTTTCCAATTCCGTATGGGTTCCGGGGCTGAGCACGTTGTAATGAGAATGCGTCTTATGCTGAATTCATTTATTATTTATTTCTAACAATCTTTTTGTGGATTCTTTAGGGTTTTCTACATATAAGATCATATCACCTGTGAACAAAGGTAATTTTCCCTTTTCATTTCCGATTTGGATACCTTTTCTTTCTTTTTCTTCCTTAATTGCTCTTCCTAGAACTTCCAGTACTGTGTTAGGTAGACGTGGCAAAAGCAGGTATCCTTGTTTTTGTTCTTGACCTTAGAGGGAAAGCATTCAGTCTTCTACCATTGAGTATGATGTTTGCTGTGGATTTTTCATATATAACCTGTATTACGTTGAGGTAATTTCCTTTTGTTCCTAGTTTGTTGAGTCTGAGTTAACTTTTGTATATTGTACAAGATATGGATCAAAGTTCACTTTTTTGCACGTGAATATCCATTTGTTCTAGTGTTTGTTGAAAAAATTATACTTTCTCTACTGAATTACCTTTATACTCTTGTCAAATACAGTTGTCCATATATGTATGGGTCTATTTCTATACTCTATTCTGTTCAATTATCCATTTTTCTATCTTTATGCCAATCACATGCTATCTTGATTATTGTAGCTAATGATATAAATATTATGTTGTGTAAATCTTGTAATTTTGTTCTTCTTTTTAAAATTTGTTTTAGCTATTCTAGGTCCTCCATATTTTCACAGGGATTTTTAATCAATTTGTCAATTTCTTCAAAACGTTCTGCTGTGAATTTTATTGGAGTTGTGTAAAATCTATACAGCAATTTGGGAAAAATAGGTATCTTAACAATATTGAGTTTCTTGACCTTAAATATGGTATATTTATCTATCTATTTGAATATTTTTGTTCTGTTTTTTATTTCCTTTTTTTGGTGTGTGCATTAGAATTCTCTGTTTTGTTGATTTGATGGCTGCTTTAGGGTTTATATCCTACATCTTTAACTTACCATAGTATATCTTTAAGTAATATAATATCATTTTACATATATTATAAGAAGACCCTTACAGCACTATACTTCCATTTTTCTGACATTTACCCTATTGTTAAACATTTTACTTATACATATGTTATGAACCCCACAATGCATGATTAATATTTTTATTTAAAGAGTCAATATTTACAAGATATCTAAATAAGAAAATATTCTTATGTATTTACCTATGTGGTTATCATTTCTGGTACAGTCATTCCTTTGTGTAGATCCATATTTCTATCTGATACTTTTATTCTGCCTAAAGAACTTCCTTCAACAATTCTTGTGGAGTGGTGTAGCACTTGCATGTCTGAAAATGTCTTTATTTTACTTTCTTTTTTGAAAAATATTTTTATTGGGTATAGAATTCTAGGTTGATAGTTTTATTCTTTCAGTACTTTAAAGATGTTGCTTCATTTCCATGAATAACAGGAGACAGGAATCAACTGTCATCCTTAAACTTTGTTCCTATGTATATAACGTGTTTTTTTTCTCTAAAGGCTTTTAAATTTTTTTCTTTATCAGCAGTTTTAAACAATTTGATTTATGATGTGACTTGGTGCCATTTTCTTCATGCTTCTAGCGCTTGGAGTTAATTGATAGTCTTGGTTTCATAGTTTTCATCAAATTTGGAAAATTTTCTGATATTATTTCTACAAATATTTTTTTCTGTCACCTCCATCTCTTCTCCTTTTGCTACTCTAATTGCACATATATTAGTCCACCTGAAGTTTTCCCAGAACTCACTGATGTTCTGTTCATCTCTAAATTTTTTTTTCTTTCTGTTTTTGACTTTGGAAAGTTTCTATGGTTGTATCTTCAAGTTCACTTATCTTTTCTTCTGCTGTATCCAATCTACCATTAATCCCATCCAGTATAGTTTTCATATCAGACCTTGTCATTTTCACCTCAAGAAGTTTAATTTTAATTTTAATTTGCCTTCCAGGCCTATACTTAATTATTTGAATTTATGGAATACAGTTTTAATAACTTTTAATGTCTTTATTTTCATATTCTAAAATATGTGCCAGTTCTCAGTTGGTTTCAATTGATTGATTGTTCTCCTCATTTATGGAGAATAATGTTCATATCTGGCTGCTTCTGTGCATGCCTAGTAATCTTTAACTAAATGCCAGACATCTCGAATTTTACCTTATTGGGTGCTGAATATTTTTATGTTCCTATTATCTTGAGCTTTGTGCTAGGATAGAGTTAAGCTATTTATAAACGGTTTGATCCTTCCAGTATTGCTTTTATGATTTGTTAGGTCCAGAACAGCACACAGTCTACGGTTAATTATTCCCCTAACACCGAGGCAAGAGCTTCCTGAGTAATCTATTCAATGCCTCCTGGATTAGGAGTTTTTAATGTCTGACTTACTGGAACTGTCAGTGTTCCTCGTCCTGAATGAGCGTTGGGTACTGTTCCCTTTTATCCTCTCAAATGATTCTTTCTCCAACCTCAGATTGTTTCCTCACATGCCCGTGCTGATCGGTCTTGTGCTGCGTCCTTGAGGAGGACCCCTACCCTGCAAAGCACTGTGGTCTTCTCTCTGAGTAGTTCTCGCCCGCCTGCTACTCTGCCCGGCAGACTCTCCTCACCTTGGTCTTGCTGCACTCCGAAGTCTGTCCCCTTCGCTCAGGAAGTCCAGCAGGTTTTTCCTGGAGTCCCCCTCCCTGCACCAAGGCCAGGAAACTCTCAAGGCAGTAAGCTGGATACATTTTCAGGCTCACTTTGTTTCCTCTCTCTGAGGGATAACTGTCTTTTGTTGCCATAGTCCAGGGTTTTGAAAAACATAATTTCATATATGTTATATGGATATTTTTGGATGTTTCAGTTCAGAGGGTAAATCTTGTTCCCGTTGCTCTATCTTGGTTATTTTGTTGTTGTTTCAGGCATAAGGGTAAATCCAATTCCATCTTAGCTGTAAACAAGTTGTTTTTTTATTGTTGGTATTCTCTTGTATGAATATACTATAATTTATTTATCCATTCTTTTGTTGATGGCCTTCTAGGTGGTTTCCAGTTTTTGTAAATGAAACTGCTATTAACATTGTTATGCATGTGTTTGGGTGGACATATGTCCTCATTTCTCTTGGGTAAATCCCTGGAGTAGAGTAGCCAGGTCATAGAATAGGTAATGTTTAGCTTCAAGATATGTTGACAGTTTTTCAAAGTGGTTCACCATTTTAAATTCCCACCAGCAATATATGAAAGCTCCAATTGCTCCATATACTCACTCGCATTTGACATCGTCAGTGTTTTTCATTTTAGCCATTCTGGTGGTGTCACATTGAGATTTAATTTGTATTGACCTAAAGACTAATGGTTTTGACTGAGCATCTTTTCACATGCCTATTGGCCATTTGGATATCCTCTCACATGAATTGCCTGTTCAAGTGTTTTGTCCATTTTTAAATTGGATGGCTTAACTTTTTCTTTATATATTCTGAATAAAAATCTTTCATCAAATACATTATTGTGAATGTCTTCACCCTGTCAATGGTTTAATTGTTCCTATGGTGTGTTGTGATTTTTTTAAAGTCCTCACTTTTAATGTAGTACAATTATTTTATGGGTAGTTATTTTTGTGTCTGGTTTAAGAAATTTTTGCCTACCTCAAATTATGAAGATATTGTGTTTCCTTCAAGAAGCATTACTGTTTTCTGAATTCTTCTTCTTAAATATGCTGGCAAAAATTTGAAAACTTTTATGTAACCTAAAACTTCTTTTTGCCCGTCTGTAAGCTTTCTGACCAATATCCAACTGTGAAACATTGTCTACAGGCAATTTGAAGTCATTGGTTGTACATCCAGCTGCATTAATAGTGGCTGAAACCCATCACGAGGTCCTCTGCTATTAACAGTGTGACTTGCTTATCAGTTGGCAAAACAAATATTTAACCTCACCCTTACTTCATTCTGTAGTATCTCTGTTCTCTTTGAAAGTTTCTATAAATAACAGGTTGAAGAGCAGTTCCCTTTGGCTGGTGGCACTAGCAGTGAGTTTGCATTTCCTTCTTCTAGTTTTCATTGTTTTCTAAATTCTCTATAATAAACATAAGTATTTTTAATAAAAAAAAGTTAAGAAAAATGTTGAGCAGTTGTGATTAAAATATATGTATGTTTTCCATTTGTGGAGCTAAAAGATATGATGTTTCACAATCTTTCTCTTTTTTTTTTTGAGACAGAGTTTCATTCTGTTGCCTGGGCTAGAGTGCAGTGGCACCATCATAGCTCACTGCATCTTCCGACTCCTGGGCTCAAGTGATCCTCCTGCCTCAGCCTCCCGAGTAGCTAGGACTGCAGGTGCATACCACTACACCCAGCTAATTTTTAAATTTTTTGTAGAAACAAAGTCTTACTATGTTGTCCAGGCTCATTTCAAACTCCTGGCTTCAAATAATCCTCCCACTTTGGCCTCCCAAAGTGCTGGGATTACAGGCATGAGCCACCACACCTGGCCCACAAGCTTTCCTGTATAGAATACGTTTACCATATACGTTATGACTTGAAAAGCAACTTGGCTCAGTGAATGTTGGGCAGATAGTAAAAAAGTTTTATTATTTTAAAAGCTTTCTACAATCTACATATTTTCCCTTACTATTAACTTACTGTTTTTATTAAAGTCTTGGTCAAGTTTTTTCCTACTCTTGGTCTCACTTTATCAACAAATGAAGTCACAGAAGTTTTAAAAATATAATCGCTCGCCAAGTATCTTTAGTTAATTACCAAGAATGGAAGTTGAACAATCCTTTGTGATATTGTTCATATTACAGGAGCAAGAGGAGGACCCTTGGCAGAAACATCTGGAAAGAGCTACTTATGCTCTGCACCAGGGTCCTCTTTTTCTGTACTGTTATGGGACAGTTTTTACAGAGATACAACCAGTCACCCGAGCAGCATTTAGAAATGCATAATTTACTTGACAGCATTTGCAAATTGTGCCTTTTCCTCAGAATGACTTGCGCTGTAGAAATGCTTCCATATGCTAAAGTTGGACACTCCATTGTAATGAGAAAAAAAAGAGACATCTTTTAGCAGCTAGTTTTCATATACATTCTAAACCACAGTGTGCACAAATTAATAATGCTATCCCTTAAGAATTTACTGTAAATGGTTTTCTAATTCTTTCTGCAGCTCTTTGCTAAAGGTTGGGAGTAGATTTTGCCACAAAACAATGGGTCAGCAAGAATTCAATTATGATTTATCTAAGTAATGAAAACAATTTGATAGCAATCATAAGTCTTATGCTTTAATGAAAAAAAATACTTTCCCCCCCAATCCTCTGGTTCCTTAAAGTCCCAGGAGGAGACAATTTCCAACTTCAAATTCCAAAACGTATATACATGCCATTAACTCCTTTCTATCCTGACTTTAGAGCGGAATTTTTGGCAAACTACGGCCCATGGGCCAAACCTAGCTCACCGCCTGTTTTTGCAGATAAAGTTTTAAGGGAACACGGCCATGTTTGTTCATTACATACTGTCTGTGGCTGTGTTTGCAACACAAAAGCAGAGTTGAGTAATTGTGATAGACTCCATAACCCAGAAAACCTAAAATATTCACTTTAACCCTTTATTTTAAAAAAATGCCAATCCCCGTTTTAAAAAGCATTTTCTTATTTCACGTCTTGCTGCTGGAATAAATGAGTGCTGCTACCGCCAGTGCTGTTTCTCCTGTTGGGTGTTTGAGGACAGAACCAGCATGACAGCCACAGTTCCGCAGAGCTCTGATAAAAGATCAAAAACAAATCTACCACCAAAGAAAGCACTGAATCCTGTCTTCTCTTGGGTGAATGGCAATGACCCTGGCAGCCAAAATGCATATATTTATTATATTCAAGAACAGTGCTAAAATATATGTTCTTTAAGTTTCATGTATTTTGTTACAGTAAATTAATAAATAGACTTACACTGATGTTTTAAAAAATAAATAAATAAAAATAAAGTATATGTTCTCCAAGTAAAGTAATCTGTAAATGATTTTGAAAAAAAATCTTTGATCTATGTTTCTACTGCAAAGTTGTGGCTAACACTTTGACAAGGAGGTACCATCTCTCAAGATGTGATACTTTCCGCTCTGTTTTTAAATTCAACACTTTAAAGTAACCTATAGAGTGACATCAGCAAGATGATGAACTAGAGTTCCCTGGTGCTTGTTTCCCCCTACAAAAAGAGACCAAAACAACAAATAAACAACTATTTTCACTATTAGAGTGGCTGAGGAAGCCTCCTGGAGCGCACCAGGGGAGCAGCAAGATCCCTGTGGAGCACAGAAGCCCAGGACAGCACCATAGCAAGGGCAGCAAAGCACCCTGCCTCTGCCATACAGTCTCCTCTGCGGGAATCGACTCAGCACCAGGGTGACTTCTTCTTAAGGGGAAAATGTAACCTGGAGATCCTTGGAGGTCCCCACCACAGACACCAGCAGTCATTGCTACGAAAGGGTGCCCCAGTCCTCAGAGGTCCAGAATCCAGTGTGGACAGTTGCCAGGAGTCTGTGCAGCTGCATTGCTCTAGAGAAAAATCCACTTTGGCACCCTCCACACCCCCATGACCTAAGTACGCATGGTGACATCTTGAAACCAGACCCACAGCTAGAATGTGTCCTGTGATGGGGGCCAGTAACCACTAGGCCATTTCCATCACTGAAGCTCCACCTTCATTTCACTACATTTACACAGATGCCTAATGCACTGATGCAGCACTAATAACCCTGGCTGCCTGGAACGTAGGCACAAAGAAAGAACCAAGATCCCAGCATCTGAACCCACAAGGTACCCTATCCTCCAGGAAAACAGACCTGCACAGTAGGAAATCCCTGTGCGGCTGCCTGGCCCATGCACACTTACCCCCGGAATGACAGCTGGCCTAGAGGTGGCCCCAGCCTACCAAAAAACTGCCTGACCTGCCCCCAGCCCAATGGCCAGTCAAGAGGTGACCTTGCCCCACCAGTGAAAGCTTGGCACAGCCTGCCCACCCCACACTCAGTCCAATAGCTGGCCTGGAGACAGCCCTGCCACCCTGAAGAGAACCCCATTCAGTCACACAGCCCACACATGTCAACCCCTGGCCTAATAGCAAGACTGGAGGTGGTCCCACCCACCTGAGAGAGCTTCACATACCCGCCTAGCCAGCACTCCACACCACAGCCTGACAGCCAACACAGCAATGCCCCTGCCCTCCTGGAAATACTGCCAAACAGGCTGCTGACCCACCGCACTAGCATGCACTTAGCCCAACAATCAATCCAGCGTTCCTGCCCCAGCAAAGCCATGACACTGCCATCACAAACTCCTGCAGCCTAGCCCACTGAGACAGTCACAGGAATCACAGACAAGGATTACAGTTGAAGAATCTGTATGGAAACTATGTTACTGAGCCCATCCAGAACCGAAGCTAATTCACTATTCCCAACCAACACCTGAGGACTCATTTGCAGGAAAAATCCTCTTCCTATGACAGCTGCTCCATAAAATTGGAAAAAGTGATTGTTTCACTAGATGCACAGACATCAAAATAGGGATGCAAGAAACATGAAAAAGCGAGGAAACATGACACTCCCAAAGAAATACCATAACTAGCCACTGACAGACCCCAAAGAAAAGGACATTTATGAAATGTTTGGAAAAGAATTCAAAGTAATGATCTTAAGGAAACTTAGTGAAAATACAGGAAAATAATACCATGAAATCAGGAAAAAAATTCATGATCTGAATGAGAAATTCAACAAAGAGATAAATATCATAAAAAAGAACCAAATAGAAATCTTGAAGCTAAAGAAGTCAGTGAATTAAGTAAAAAATACAGTCAGGAGCTTCAACAACACTATAGATCAAGCAAAAGACAGAATTTCTGAACTGTATCGCAGGTCTTTTGAAATAACCCAGTTAGGGGTAAAAAATAAAAGAGAATAAAAAAGAAAGAAAGTCTACAGGACTTAGGGAACACCACTAAGTGAACAAGTATTCACATTATAGGAGTCCAGAAGGAAAAGAAATGGAGAAAGACACAGAAAACCATTTAACAAAAAAATAGCAGAAAACTTCCCAAGTCTTGGGAGAGATATCGACATCCAGATCCAGGAAAGGTCCCCAATAAGATTCAATGCAAAAATATTTTCTCTGAGGCACATTATAACCAAAATGTCAAAAGTCAAAGAGCAAATTCCAAAAGCTGCAAGGTAAAAATGTCAAATCACATATAAGGGAATCTCCATTAGACTATCAGCTTATTTTTCAGCAGAAACCTTACAGGCCAGAAGAGAATGGGATGAGATACCCAAAGTGTTGAAAAAAAAAAACTATCAGCCAAGAATACTATTTCCAGCAAAGCTATCCTTCAGAAACAAAGGAGAAATAAAGACCTTCCCAGACAAGCAAAAACTGAGAGAATTCATCACTTTTAGACCAGGCTTATAAGAAATACTTAAGGGAGTGCTACAACTAGAAATGAAAGGATGATAATTACTATCATGAAAACACTTAAAACTCACCAGTCTAAGTAAATCTAGAATCATATTCAGAGTACCCCAGTGCTGTAATAGTGCTATGTAAATCTTTCGACCCTCTAGTATGAAAGTTTAACATAAAAAAGGATGAAAACTTCAACAGCTACAAATAGTGACTAAGAAACACACAAAAGATAAAGATGTAAATTAAGGCACTCAAAACACAAATTGTGGAGGGGAGGGGAAAAAGTCTAGAGTATTTTTATGCAACTAAAGTTAAGGTGTTATCAACTTAAAATAGTCTATTATAACTATAAGACTCTTTATGTTAGCCCCATGGTAACCACAACAAAATTATGGCAGATACACAAACAAGAAAGAGAAAGGAAGCAAAGCTTTCACCAAACCATAGAGGTAAACAATAAGAGAAGAAGAAAGAAACAAAGTGTCTTTAAAAAAAAGAAAAGAAAAGAATTAACAAGAGTTAAAAAATGGCAAGCATTTTGATCTTACCTGTCAATAAAAACCTTGAATATAAATGAATTAAATTCTCTAATTAAAAGATATAGAGTAGCTAAATGGATTTAAAAAAAGACCCAACTATATGCTGACTAAAAGAAACTCATCTGACTGTTAAAGACAAACATAGACTCAAAGTGAGGGGTGGAAAAAGATATTTCATGCAAACAGAAACCAAAAGCAAGCAGAAATAGCCATGCTTGTATCAGATAAAATACTCTTTAAGTCAAAAACTGTAAAAATAAGACAAAGAAGGTCATCATATAATGAAAAAGGGATGACTTCAATAAGAGGATATAGTAATTATAAACATATATGCACCGAACATGAGAGCATCCAAATATATAAAGCAAATATTATTAGGTTTAAGAGAGAGGTAAACTGTAATACAACAATAGTAGGAAATTTCAACACCCTACTTTCAACAATGGACAGATCATCGAGGCAAGAAAAATCAGCAAAGAAACACTGGATTTAAACTACACCATAGACAAAATGGAACCAATGGGCATTTAGAGAGCATTCCATTCAAGAGCTGCAGAATATATATTCTTCTCAACTTCACATGGAGGATTCTCCAGGTTAGGTAATATGTTAGGCCACAGAAATAAATCTTAACAATTTTAAAAAGATAAAAGTCATATCAAGTATCTTTTCAAATCACAATAGTATAAAACTAGAAATCAATAAGAAAAAATTCAGAAATCTTACAAATACATGAAAATTAAACAACATGCTCCTAACTAACCAATAAGTCAATGAAGAAATTAAAAAGGGAAATTTTAAAATTTCTTGAGACAAACAAGAATGGAAACATATCAAACCAAAGCCCATGGGACACAGCAAAAGCAATTTCTAAGAGGTAAGTTCATAGCAACAAACACCTACATCAAAAGAGAAGAAAGGTTTCTAATAAGTAACCTAACTGTGTACCTCAAGGAACTAAAAAAATAAGAGCAAACTAAACCCAAAATTGGTATAAGGAAGCAAATAATATAGCTCAGAGTAGAAACAAACAAAATAGAGACTAAAAAAAAAAATTCAAAAGATCAACAAAATGAAGGTTTGGATTTTTGGAAAGATAAACAAAATTGACAAACCTTTAGGTAAACTAAGAAAAAGACCCAAATAAATAAAATTAGAGATGAAAAAGGAGACATTACAACTTTTATCACAGAAATACAAGGGATCATAAGTGACTATATGGACAACTATATACCAAAAAATTTGAGACAATAAAAGAAATAGATTAAATTCATATACACATAATTATAAATAAGATTAAGTTATGAAGAAAAAGAAAATCAGAAGAGATCAATAACAAGTGAGGAAATCTAATCAGAGGGAAAAAAAACAAAGGCCAGGACCTGATGGCTTCACTGCTGAATTCTACAAAAAAGTTGAAGAAGAACTAATACCAATTCTCCTCAAACCATTCCAGAAATTGAAGGGGGGAAATACTTTCAAACTTATTTCACAAGGCCAGCATTATCCTGATTCCAAAACCAAACAAGGACACAACAAAAAAAGAAAAATATAGGCCAATATCCTGACAAAAACAGATGCAAAATTTATCAACAACATACTAGCAAACTGAATTCAACAGCACATTAAAAAGATCATTCACTATGATCAAGTGGGATTCATCCCAGGAATGCAAGGATGGTTCAACATACATAAATCAATAAATGTGATACACCACATTAAAAAAAGGAAAGACAAAAACCATATGATCATTTCAATAGATGCAGAAAAAGCATTTGTCAAAATTCAACATTCCTTCATGATAAAAACTCTCAACAAATTAGGTATATAAGGTATGTGCCTCAATGCAATAAGTGCCATATATGTCAAATGCACAGCTAACATTACACTGAACAATATGTACTAAAAGTATACATTATACTAACATTATACTGAAGAAAGCTATCAGCTTTTCTTCTAAGATCAGGAACAAGACAAGGATGCCCACCTTCACCACTCCAATTCAACATAGTACTAAAAGTCCTGGCCAGAGTAATTAAGCAACAGAAGGATACAAAAGGCATCTGCATTGGAAAGGAGGAAGTCAAATTGTTCCTGTTCATCATAACATGATCTTATAGACAAAAATCTCTAAAGACTCCACCAAAAAATTATTAGAACTAATAAATGAATTCTACAAAGTCCCAGGATATAAAATCAATATAAAAAATCAGCAGAATTTCTATATGCCAATTACAAACTATCTGAAAAAGAAATCAAGAAAATAATCCATTTATAATAGCTACAAAAAATAAGATACCTAGGAATAAACTTAACCAAGGAGGTGAAAGATGTCTATAATGAAAACATTAATGAAGGAAATGGAAAAATACACAAATAAATGGAAAGATATCCGTGTTCGTGGATTGGAAGAATTAATATTGTTAAAATGTCCGTATTACCCAAAGCAATCTACAGATTTAATCAAATTCCTATCAAAATACCAATGACACTTCTCACAGAAGTAGAAGAAACAACCCTAAAATTCATATGGAATCACAAAAGACCCTGAATAGCCACAGCAATACTGAGTAAAAAGAACAAAACTGGAGTCATCACATCACTTGAATTCAAAATATACTACAAATCTATATTAACCAAAGAAGCATGGTGCTGGCATAATCCAGATGCACAGATCAATGAGACAGAATGGAGAAACCAGAAATAAATTCATACACCTACAGCCAACTTATTTTCAACAAAGGTACCAAGAACACAACTGGGGTAAAGGCAGTCTCTTCAATAAACGGTGCTAGAAAACTGGACATCCACCTGCAGAAGAATCAGACTAGACCCACACTGCTAACCACATACAAAAATCATCTCAAAATGGATTAAAGTGTTAAATGTAAAACTCAAAACTGAAACTATTGGAAGAAAACATAGGGGAAATGCTTATGACATTGTGCTGGGCAAGGATTTTTTTTAAAATAAAATTTCAAAAGCACAGGCAATGAAAGCAAAAATAGACAAATGAGATTATATGAAATGAAAAAGCTTTTACACTGCAAAGGAAACAATCAATAAAATGAAGAGACAACCTACAAAATGGGATAAAATATTTACAAACTATACATCTGACAAGGCATTAATCCAGAATATATAAAGAACTTAAACAACTCAATAGCAAAAAAAAAAACAAAAAACAAAAAAAAACGTTTCAATTTTTAAAATAGGCAAAAGACTTTAATAGGAATTTCTCAAAAGAAGCCATACAAATGTTCAACAGGTATTTAAAAAAATGCTCAACATCACTAATCATCAAGAAAATGTAAATCAAAGCCACAATGAGATACCACCTCACTACAATTAGAATGGCCACTATCAAAAAGAGAAAAGAAAGCAGATGTTGACAAGAATGTGGAGAAAAGGCAACACTTATACACTGGAGGTGGGGTTGTAAATTAGTACAGCCACTATGGAAAACAGAACTACGATATGATCCAGCAATCCCACTCCTGGGTGCATATCCCAAAGCAGCGGAATCAGTATGTTGAAGAGACATCTGCACTTGCAATAGCAAAGATACAGAATCAACCCAAGTGTCCAAAAACAGAGGACTGGATAAAGAAAAGTAGTATATACAGAATGGAAATATGATTCAGCCATTAAAAAAATGAAATTCTGTCATTTGGGATAACCTGGGGGACATCATGTTAAGTGAAATAAGCCAGACACAGAAAGACAAACAGACAAATACCATACCATCTCACTCATGTGCAATCTGAAAAAAAAAAAAAAAGATCAGAAGCTGAGAGTAGAACAGTGGTTACCGGAGACTGGGGAGGGGAGGGGAGAGGATGGGAAGACATTGGTCAACTGGTCCAAAGTTACAATTGGATAGGAAGAATAAGTTCCAGTGTTCTATTACACAGCAGTGTCACTGGTTAATAATAAGGTACCGTATATTACAAAATAGTGGAGAGGATTCGAATGTCCTCACCATAAAGGTATGATAAATGCGTGAGGTGACTGATCATTATACAACATGTATATGTATCAAAACATCAAATTATATCCCATAAACATGGACAATGACAATGTGTCAATAAATTTTTTTAAAAATGATAAAGTAACTTATAAACCTTTTTTTTCCATTTCTCAGAACAAACACTTTAAGAAAGATAAGGGAAATACCTATTTGGGGACCTTTCGTTCAGGTTACATATATATCCGTCAGGTTAACTTGAAAAATGAAGAGAAACAGCAAAGTAAATGGATCATTTATAAAGTAATTTCAGTTATGATAGTCTATTTGAGCCATAACAACAACAAGAACATTGGCAAATTGATTCAACTATTAGGATTAACAACTCCAATAATTCTAAACATTAATAAATAATATAACTTTTAAAATGTTTTGTGTTTTTATTTTTTTGAACAATATAATAACTAAAATAGACAGTTGTCTTTTCTGAGTCTTGAAATTTGAATGGGTACAATGCAGTGGGGAGAGGGGGTGTAATTTCCAAGTGAATCCAATGCAATGGATCAGACCTTGGCCAGGTTTTCCATTCATCCAGCCATTCAGCTCCCGCAACGTGCCAGGCTCTGCTCCAGGAGCTGAGCGTATGGCAGTGAACGAGCCCAGCAAGAGGCCCCTTTCACGGAGCTGACATCCTAGTGGGAGATACAGTTCCACAGAGGCTTATACCTGGCCTGGGAAAACAGAGCCAGAACGTAACAGCAATTAAATCAATCAGACAAGAACACCAAGATCTGCTCCCAGGAATGGTCACATCCACTCGAACTTGTGCACATACTCTCTTTCCTCGGCCCCTTCTCTAGCGAACTTCCCCTGTGAAAATGCTCTCTCAGGAAAGGATCCGACCCGCTGAGTCATGCTTAGGTACACGTGGCTTAGCCCCTCTCAGGAGTCTGAACTTCACTACAGGTAGACATGAGGAGCTCCTAGGTAGCAGAAAGGGGTTTTAGGGACCTTCTCAGAGTCCCGTCAAGTATCTGTTTCTAAGGCAACATTCGTCAAGCACCTGCTCTGTCGTAGGACGGCACTGGGCTTGTTCAGCAACAGTGGGTAGTTCACTTACGACAAAACACACAGAGCCTGAAGGGAAGCGGGCTCCGTGCTGCCCACGGGCCCCTCCGAAGGCTCTCGCTACGCTTCTCCACCCAGCCCTGTGGCCCAGGAGGCTGGCCTTTGGGGACTGCATCAAGGGCTTCTCGTTCTGTCTTCTGGTTGGGTCAGCCAAAGGCTGTCCCCAGCAGGAGATGAGGGGTAGGAGGAAAGGGGCCCAAGTTCTTATTTCCCAGCTCTCTCCCCGTCTGGCTACCGGTCGGTAGTGGTTATGTCCCTCTACCAAAGGTCTTGCCTCCCTGTTAGGGGGTTCTCTTGCGTAGTGACAGCCACAGCTACAGCTGCAGCTCCCTCTCTAATCATCCCTCCCCTCAACGCTGACTACGCCCCTGGAGAAGGCGAAAGCTCCACACTGTGCTCCGCCGTTGCTACGGGGGCTCCTTCGCCCTGCCAGGCCTTTGTAGTCTTCTCGCTGACTTAACCGTCCATTCTAACGGACACAGGATGCAAAGCCAGCACTGCTCTCAGATCAAAGACTGACTCCAGGCACCAGCTTCATGTTTAAGCTGCAGGGATTTAGGAAGGATGGGAGGGCTGGTGAGCAGCCTGTAAATGGTGCTTCCTCTCCGAAATGGTGGTGACTCACGTCCCAATAAAACAAGGTTCAGGGCAGTGACTGAAGTGACCCCAGCCCCTCAGGCAGGAACAGAAACCTCTGGCTTACCTTTCTGTGTTCAGAGGAGGCCTGTGGGCAGACGAGCTGGAATCCAAGCAGCAGGAGGGAACCCAGGACGCTGAAAAGGGAAAACAGCAACAGGCAGAGCCGTGAGTATACTCCAGGCAGCAGCTCCCAGTGGAAGGCAGCATTCCATGGCATCACTGGGCGGCACAGAACCTGGGCACTGGGATGTGACCCAGTGAAGGAGCAAAGGGCCAGCCTCGCAGGAGGAGGCAGCACAGCGCTGAGTCAGGGCGCGGCACGGGGCAGATCTGGGATCAGATCCCAGCCCTGCCGCTTCCAGCAGGGCTTCTAGGTCAGAGCCTTTAACCTCCCTGCACCTCCAGCTCTTCCCTTGCAAATTGGGGATAACAACAGAGGCTGGCTTGGGAGGTTCGAGGGAGAACTGAATAAGATAACGCATCACACCTAAGTGCTCCTGCGGTCGCGTGCGTGCGTGGTGCTTCGGGGAGTGGGAAGATCAGGGTAAAAGTGAGGGCTCTGAGCCTGCCAGCGATGTTCCTCGCCTGACAGCCCAGGCTCCCTTGGAAACCCTTCCTCCGCCCACCCCTAGCCCTTTGGTGTCACATGCCCTCCACGGGCTGGATTAGCTGCACTAAGCCCCACTGTCACCAGCCCTGATTAAGACTTGTCATCTAATAAAGGGCAGGCGTGGAAACAGGAGCCGGCTGGGACAGCTGGAGAGAACATGAAGCTGTGGATTCAAACACATCCAGGCTAGAATCCCAACTCCTCTCCCGTCTGGGTGATGCTGGGTACGTTAATGTCTCTAAGCCGCAAACATTCTCACCTTCTGAATCACCGAACATGACGGAGGGGAGATGCCCGGTACAGTGAGTCAGAGGAGAGACAAGTATTGCCAATTAACTTAAATGCCCAAGGCTCTTGATTCAAATCATCAAAGTCACTGTGTTAAGCATCCCTATGAAGAGGCTGCTACACCTTTTGAACTTTTTTAGGGGTTAACACTAAGGGCGGCTAAGTTAAATAACACAGTGGTTCCCAGTGTTTTCTCTAAGCCTCCAAAATAACTGAAAGATGTGAAATACTGACCCAGCCCAAGAAAAACCACCGTACTGGGGTGCAGATGAGGAAAACCTGCCTGTACCTGGGGGTTAGGCCTTGTGGGGTTAGATAAGGCTTCCACCATCTCTAAGAATCCGAAATTCCACCCCAACACCCATTTTGTCTGTAAATGACCCAGCAGACCACATAGAAGGGACATGGACAGATTGACTAGAGACCGTGTGACGCAGTAAGAGCAGGGAATGAGGGCCGTGTAAAAAGATGTTAAATGTCCCCTTTTTGTTGTCTTAGAGTTACAGCTGAGGCCTCAAAGCTGAGGACCAAGCATAATAAGTGTGCACACATTGCCAAGGGCTGCACTATTAGGGTCTACGAAGGAGGTGTCCCCACCCATCCCGGGCTGCAGCCCCTCACCCACCTCCCACCTGTATGCACAAGGAGGCTGGAGGACGGGAGAAGTCTGCTAGCTACGGATTTCCTTGAAGAGGGCTGTAGGAGTGCTGAGTGTCCCTTCCTCTCTCCCCTAGGGAAGGGAAAGTAGGAGCTCTCTCCTAAGCGAAGCAAGGGGGACAACCATGCAGAGAGCTCAGTCTGGACCCCCTGGTGTGTGGGGACATAAGGACTGGTGTCTGATGTTCCTCTGAAAGCCCCAAGCTGGCTGGAGTGTCTGGGAGGGCAGAGTGCAGAAGGGGACAGGGTGGGAGCAGTCTGTATTTCTAGAGCTCAGAGGGGCAGGAGATGCTGCGTTTTTCCCATGAACTATATACATATATTTGGCACCATGGAAAGACACTGGACTTAGGTCATCTGGAAAAGACCCCACCAAAGAAGATTGCTCACTAGAATGAAGTGACCCCCCAAAAAGATGTGTGGCATGTACCCATGGTATATAGGAGCTGGGGGGCAGGGGTAGGTCACAAGGGGTCAGCCAGTATTTGCACAGCCTGCACCAGGGGATGGGGCAGGGGGAGACCCCAGTCGGGGGGAGGTTCTCCAAAGGGCCAACGAAAGTGCCCTGAGAGAGAAGAATCCAAAACTTAGACATCTGCAGCGTCGGATTACAAGGGGCACCAATCCCACCGGGACCCTCTCCTCGCTCCATCCCGGAGAGATTAACGATGGCAGAGCGAGTGGCCGGGGCAGGGAACTAGGAGTGTGAGGACCAGCCACGCCCTCTTCCCCACCACAGGGGTCTGAGGCTAGACCAGGCCCAGCCCACGGGAGGAAAGGAGCTTTAGATTGGATGGGAGACTAAAATTTTTATATCTGACTAGACTTTCTTTTTAATGTAGTATATTTATAACAGCATCTTTCCAAGTAACGGATTTATTCAGAAAAATACAATATGAAATTCGTGATGAAAAGAATAAAAGAGTTGATTTGTAACTTGCTGAGGATCTAGGCCAGGGCCGGCCAATGGAATTTCCTACGAGGATGGAAAACGTTCCCCACCTGTACTGTCCCAAGCACAGCACACAGATGTGTGCTGCTCAGTACACAAGAAGCCAACGGTACAGGTCTAGGTGGTGATGTTACTGATGTCCTGGATCAATTCCAAAAACCATTACTGAATGTACAGGCATTCAACCAATAAAACTATTCCCCTCCCCACCCCCGCCACACAAACTTTTTTTTTTGACTTTGTAATACTTGAAAATAAGGCTGTTCATTAAACCCACAAAAAGAAAAGTGCCCAAGATGTCTTCCAGAGATGGGGCTGGGGCATTTAAGAGAGTGGGTCCCCAGGTAGGGTGGGAAAAGCATACTCATATTCTAGTTATGTCCTTAGTAGATCCAGCTTGACCTCTAAGCCAAGAATATGTGCATCACAACTCTGGAGTCCACGCTCCTTGGTGGCATGACCTTGGGCAAATCACCTCCCATTGGGCCTCAGTTTACTCATCTGTAAAATGGGAATAATGTAACCTGTCCTCCTGCCTCAAATGAGTTCATGTGTGAGAAAGCACATTATGAACCCGTGTCTACAAATCTGGATCACTCGTAACACATTCTGGCACTGTTTATCCATTTAAAAAGAAAACCAGACCGGTGTGGTTTTGTTAAAAAAACAAACAGCAGCTCCATAAATGTGTTACCCTGCAGCCCCTCGAAGCTCTTGGCACACACAGTAGCCACATATTTGTAATGCAATCAGGAGCAGTTTTGCATAACCACTGATTGGAGGTTGCAGGTTGTGCTTCCACAGCCTTCGGGGGACTTGGGGCAGGAGAGGGAGTGAAAGGTTTTCCAGGAGGGGAGAGTCTAGGTTTTCCTCTGTCTCAGAGGAGCTGCATTCAACTCTACTCTTCCCCTCACCTCCTTCAGGTCTCTGCCCAAAGGTTCTTGTCTCCATAAGGCTTCCCTGACCCTGCATAAACAGCGCTCCTTCTCCCAGCCCAGCCCAGCCTCTTCTTCACAGCACTTAGCATCGCATGTATCATGTCTTTTTTCCTTTAAATTTCTCCCCCCCACCCACTGGAACGTAAGCTCCACGATCAGGGACTTTGTTTTGTCACCACTTCATTCCCTAGCGCCTAGCGGAGCACCTGCTGTGTGGTGAGAGCTTGATTCACTGAATGAATGAATGATGCTTCCCCATCTTGGCAACCTCTGAAATTTCAAGATAAGTGAAAATGGTGTGAGTGAACACATTTGAAAATATCCAGAGTAACTTTGGAAGCTTTTAAAAGCTACTGTATGAGGGATTTATAAAAATCAGTTGTGCTTTTGAATTTCCATACGACCCTTTCCAAAGAACCATCCTCATAAGATTTGCATGAGATACGGCAGCAAAATGTTTGCTGGTGCCTCTTATTGCAAAAATGCAACGCATATCCTATTTAGGTGTTCAAATGTTTCTTTTCATCTAGCTGGGCCCTAATGAAGCTAAAATCCACAGAAGCACCCAGCAAAATTCATTCTGGAATAATATCTTAGTTATTAAATGGGCTTTGCTCTGAATGGAATAGAATAAATTCCCCCAGAGGGGAAATTATTCTTTGGGCTACAATAACAGCAGGCAGAGGACTATATAACCCCAAGGGCCAGATGAAACTCTGCCGAGGGCTGAGTTTCCCACTTCTGCTCAGCAGACTGTTCTAGGATACCTCGCCCTGCTCACACATGCCTAGCTAATTGGGAGTCTGTAGCTGTGCACACCCCTCTTCCAAACACTAACAATCTATCCCAAATCCTGTTCCTCTCGACCTAATTAGAAATTAATGTTTGGGGAATGGGAGAGCATGTGTATGTGTGTGTGTATGCAACTCGTGTGTTATTTCACTTTGATAGTTTGCTTTGGCAAACTGCTCCCAGCTTGCAACATTTTGACAGATTGAAGGCTACCAGGGCCTTTGGCAAACAAATCACACACTCCCTTCCAAGCGGCGGGGGGAAGCCACATTCCTACCAAGACTTTCCGATTCACCTTGCAGTCGAAATAATCTAACATTGCACACTAATTAAAAAAAAAAAAACAGTTATGCCATCCACCCAGCACTGTTCTAGATTTTAAACACTCTATCATTTTATTTCCTCATGTAGAAAATAATACTCATTGAAATTTGGTACCAGATTTACATCATGGAACTGGGGCTCTGGGCTTCTGTATCTGCCATGGCCAGTCCTGCTCCCCAGCCCCCAAACCTTCCCTTCTCCACCGCAGTGAGGGGGGGTCCCGCCACAGCCACTGTACACCCCCAACGACCTCGATGAACTCAACACCACTTGGGTATATCAAGTAACAAAACAAGGAAAACAGTAAAAAACAAAACAAAACTTTACTTCTTTTCTTCTTCAATTAATACAACCCAAGAGATATTTCGGGAGCAATCGGATCACTAATAAAATTTTACCACCTTAGCGAAAGAGAGCCAAAATCTTAGCGTTAAAAAGAAATCCCACCCCGCGCACTCTGGAGATAAAAAATCTTTGCGAAGCGTGCATTTCCCTGTGTTCAGCTCAGCCCTCTGCCTTCCTCTGACGGCAGTTCATAGTGAAGACAGCAAGGGAGGGAGACGGGTTACCAATGACACCTGATAGTCACCACTGCTCTCAGCACATGCAAGTGTATTTCATTTCATCTTCACGACCATCCTATCACTTATATTATGCCTATTTGCATGTATGCAAATCGAGGCGCCGAGGGGGTACATCATTTACTGAAGTGCACGCATTCCAGTGGCAAAGCCTGATTCCAAACACCAGCGGTCAGACCCTTGGCCTGGACTCTTAAGCACGGCACTCCGGGGCCTCATTAGGACACAACACGGTTACACGAAACAAGCATTTGCCATTTCATCACATCAAGTTTCTTCCCCCGTCTGTATCAGGCTGTGACTTGACATGTTTTATTTTCTGCCATTGCTTGCAAGAATCATTAGAAAATAAGTGGCTGCAATAAAGCTTCATTTACCCAGCCCTTCTGGAGGACATTCTAAATTTCAGAATAAATGAAGCTAACACGTACATCCCAAACTTTTTTTAAAAAAAGTGCATTTTATTTATTTCCCATTTTCTTACACACAGTAATCTGAGCGTAAGTAACTTTCCTTAGCTGGCTCAGAGTCGCCACCGTGAATATCGGTCAATTTGTGCAGCGCAAGGTGGTGGTCTGTGGCTCGGGCTCGAGATCCCCAGACACCTAGGGCTTTTCGAATCCGGTTGGCACTTAGCTGTCTCCTTCCTGCTGTCAAGCGTTGCTTCCCGTGCTTTCGAAGAGGCTGTGTCCTCTTAACTCAGCTTTGGCCCCAGAAACCTTCAGACAAGCAAGCTGCAGCCAGACCAAGACCAAACAGGCTCTGGGAAAAGGCGTGCCGGGCTTGTGCGGAGCGAGGTCTCTCCATTTCGGAGTGTGGATTTAAGGACACCTAATCCAACTGGATATCAGTCTTCGCTGCTTATTTCCAGGTTCTTGACTCTGGCAGTCATTTCTGTTTTCTGAACCAGGACCTGTGGCAATGTGAGGCATTCTATCATGCAGGGCTTCTTGGACACAGCAGCCTTTGGGCAAACTCCCCTACTCAATGGGGGGTTCCTTGGGGAAATGGTTTCTGATACATCTTTGCAACTAGCAGAACAATCAGCACAGTCTGGATCCATCCTCAGGGCTACTAAATATCAAGTGAATAAAAGAAAGGAAGGATCAATAAAATGAAGGGAGAAAAGAAGAAAGACAGGGAGGGAGGAATCACCACTAACTAAAGAAATGCAAAGAGCTGCTGTGACTGTGGCATTCTTCACCAAGAAAGATTTCCTAAGTGCATCCCGGGACTCCCTCTTGGAAAAAGGAAGACGATCCTAGGATTCCTACAAGTTGGAATTATTGGTTTTGATCCCTGGTGGGGATGGGGGTTGTCAATGCCAACCTGAGGCATGTAAATCCACGTGGGATGTAAGGAATGGGTAGTTGGCAGCCCAGTGATCACACCTTAATTCCATTGAGCCCTTTTTGGTACAGAATGTTCTAGCAAATCCCACAGTCAAGTACTGAGTGATGAGGACAGGGTCCAGGTACAGGGCTGTGCCAGACATAAAGAAAAATCAATACTGTCTGAATGCTTGCTGTCATTTTATAGGTAGGGGTTTGCCAGGGCAGTCCTCCAAAAAACTATTTTATTTCCTCCTCGTCTCTATGCCTACCATTCAGATGGCTCCTCCCGGGCTTCCCACAGACAAGATTCCAGCAGGTTCTTCCCCAGTACGCTGCACACTTCTGCTCCCGCCAGATGCGTTGTGTTCACACAGTGTCAACCACGTTCCCAGACCTGTTTATGCCAGTTACTCTTGATTTGTAATGACATAAAAGATTCGAATAGTACACAAGCCCAGGAAATAGAGCACAGAAAGAAAGATTACTCGTTAGTTGTTTCTACAAAAACGACGTTGAATGCTTTGGAAAGTCTCAATAAAGGCAAGCAGCCAAGGGAAAAAAAAAACTGCTGGCAAATTAGGTGTGGATGAGACAACTGCAAATGATTAGGGGCAAAAATAATAAAAACCTAGAATCACTCTGGTACTCAGATTGCCTCCCAAATGTCTAAATTCTCGCTCCACTTTAAAGAAATGGAAACCTCAGATAATACTTACGGGTGTGGTTTGTGCACGAAGGACAATCAGGGATTCGTGCTCAAAGAAAAGCTCCTGGCCCCACATCAAAAAAGTGGTGAGTGAATGTACACGTGTTTTAAGTTAAAAATAAACTGTTAAAGGTGCGTGTGTGTACCATTTGTATGATCTCCGTGCTTTAACCTACTTTTGTAATTAACTAACTAGCCATCCTGGCCAGGAAAGATAAAGTTTTTGACCTTATTTCTTTTATTATACATAAAAGGCAGTTGTTAATTGATTCATTCGGTATTCAACAGATATTTATTTATTAAGCATCAATGAGGTAGTGGTTTAGATGCCAGTTACACAAATTCTGACCTGCCTTGTTAATGCCATGAAGTTTAATCCTTGTGATCCAGGCCTGGCCTCTTGGTGTCTTACTCCCTCCCTCCTCCTCCTCCTCCTGCCCCCCCCTTCTCCTCCTCTTCCTCCTCCTCCCCCTCCCCCCTCCCCATTTCCTGATCACTGGCGTAGAGACACTACTTGACTCCATAACCCTTCCCAATTATCACATATTTCTTTACCCCTGAGGGGAATTTACGTTTTCACTAATCAATCATAATTTAAATATACCTACCTGGGGCATTCTCTCTCTCATACAAACAAACACATTTTCTTAACCCACTTCTTTCTTCCTTTCTGGATTCAGGCTCTTTTTCAATTGCCCCAAGAACAGCCACCTTTCTCTTTCTCATTTCCTCAATCCCTTTTGGTTGTATTTCTAAGTGGAGTAGGCTGACAGGCATTAAAGTCGTAACACTTTACTGAAGTATATATCAAAGAATAGAAAAACTTTGTTGCAGAAGACTAAAACCAGACATTTGACCTAGGGCCATCAACCTGTAAAAACCTTAAAATGATCCAGAACACTCCTTCATAAGATCTATAAAAATCACCATCTCACTGTGTAATCGCTCTAATTATATCTGTTTTTCTTCAAAAACTACCATTCAAAATAAAAATCACCAAATCAATTTTCTCTCCTGCCAATTTAGCCACTTGTTTGGCATTTAATAGTCTAGTTTTCTTCTACGTTTTTTGAAACATAAAATATGTCCACTCTCCTAAAGCACCCCTAGAGGTGAAGGAAGAGCACCTGACCAGGCAGCAGCTCCGGGGACTGTCTCCTGGCCACCGTAGGACGCCGTCATCATTTACTGTTGCACGGCTTCTAGGGAGAAAATTGTGTTTCCTTTCCATCAACCACTGAACAAACAAATATAGATCTAACTGCGTGTAAACAAAAAGGTGCACAATTTAGATCAAATCTTTAAGAAATGAAAACACTTCTGTATCATTTAGTACAATTTCCTAATTTGTAACAGACGACAAACATTTCTTAATCTAGCCTTGGCCTACCCTTTGGTCCAAATGGATTTTAATTGCCCTGAATTTTTCACGGCATCCAGAGCTTGTCCAAGATTCAATGATAATCCATTAACCAGATCCGCCAAGAGTTAAAATCTTAGCGCCTCTTCTGCTATTGGGTTTAACTGTGATTCTTTTTATTACAACATACTCTGAGCAAGGCACAGAAACTCTTATTATGTTAATACCCGCAGCTTCTCTGTCTCTTTCGATGAGGGGGAAGCTGGCTTTCTGCTTCTCTGTGGGTTGGCAAAAATTAGGGAGGGATTTTTAAACAAAATCTCTGTGGCTCAGAATTGTGAATCCCCTTAAATGATTTCTCCTCTCAGGGACTTTCTTGGCAGCTAACTTCTACTGTTAACCTGTTTTCTCTCTAGGTGGAGAAATCTTGCAGCTTTTCCAATTGATCTTTATGTATTTTGTTGCTTTGATAAATATTTAAAATCCCTTAAATGCATGTGTGTGTGTGTTTCTCATCTACCAATTTTGTCCAAGACCTCTCACTCTTAAAGTAACCATAACCCTTTTCCTCAGAACATTTTGAAAAGCATTTAAACAAAAGGCACCCTAGTTTTGTTTTTTTCTATTTAAAATATATTTACATGGTTCCAGAAACAGGGACGTAAAATAATGAAAGTGAACCTGGTTCACGAAGAGGGGGCTGGATGGAAATCTCCAGCTGAGATCTCCTGAAGAATCATCCAGCTTCGTAATTCACATCTCCGTGCTCCAGTCCTGACAGCAGGATTCTTGGCGAAACATCCCGCTGAGCAGCCCTGTTTCAAACAAGCCCTTCGGCAGGACCCCGATGCTGGAGGCCTGTCAAGGCTTCCAGAGCTCCAGGAGAGTAGCAAGGAAGGCCACATCTAGCTTCCAACTACTCCCATCCTGCTAACTTCTAAGCTGCGGGCAATGCCCCCGAAACAACGCACAGCTTTGTGGTGTGCCTTCCTCAAAGAGAGATGGCCTCCGTGCCATGTCCTGCTCAGGTCACTACAGTAGGTTAACTCTTTGCAGCGGCAGCAATTAAAATTCCAGGACATCGAGAAAAAACTTTGCAAAAGGGACATCTCCCAAGACGTACCACTCCAGTGCAGACTGGGTGGCCACATTTTTGAGGGTCCGCAAGTACTTTTAGGGGCCTTTTTGATGACAGCCAGACTTATACCTGCTTACCATATGGTGAACCTACCTTTCACCTTCCACTTGTTCTTTTCCATCCAGTTCAATATCTGTGATCTCCAGTCCTTCATCCTCCATTGGGTCCAAGTGCTCAACTATGCTGTGGTCTTTAGGTGACCCAGTGGTCCAACCGCACTTCTCACTACCTTATGGTTTTACAGCAGTGTTTTGGAGCTTCCACAAATTATTAATACGGCATCTTGCAGATTTTGTAATATCTTTTAAACTCTTAACATGCCATGCTAATTTACACTAGATACCAAATGTCTACCCTGAAAAGACCACCAGACATTAACTTGGGCTGCCCTGCTAATGGCTAGATACTACACAGACTTCAGAATGAAGCTTTTCCTGCCTTTTCTGACCCTATCTGACATGCTTGTGAATATGTTGCTGATGAAGAGGTCTGTAGTTCTCTGTGGGTGTTAGGATTTCAGGCCTGCACATGTCTGCTCATGTAAAATTATACAAGCAACTACATACTACAGCTCACGCACATGCACTACACTCAATTAAACGCCAGGCGTGGGCCCAAGAGCATCTGCTTGGCAAATGCCCCAGCCCTGGTTGGGCAATCACATGTGGCACCATCATAATAACATATTATAGACCATTTGACTTTTTATTGTAAGTCCTAGGCATTTGGGGCTAATGTATAGTTACGAAAAAAAAAGACTACAAGATATCCTTAATGGTTCAACTTTGAAACAAAAAGTTCTTGTTTCCCTAATTCCAGGCTCTCAATCAATTTATTTAAAGAGCATCCTAAGATTGCAAGATGAGTTTCAGCACAGAATTGTTACCAACTGCAAGTACTTGCCTGTACGGATTAGGGTTTTCTTAACGCTGCACGGATGAAACAAGTGCAAAATAAACCAGACGCTGAGGCGGACGGACGAGCTACCATCTATCCATCCTGATTTCAAATGCTGGTGTTTATCAAGACAGATTCATTGGTCTCATGATGAATAAATATTATAAATTTGAACGTATAGAGTGGATTCATATTATTGTCATTGTCTGCTTTCCATATTGAGATTTTACATAGGATTTTGAGTGAAGAATTTTAAAAAGGATCTGCTGGCTTTTAAAAAATCGTTTGGAAAAAAACCTCAGTAACATAGAGTACAGTTCCAATGCCTGGAGTCCTCATCCTTCCTCTGCACATAAAGGAAGGTAGAAATTAGGATTTAAGCCCTCTGAGCAACACTGGTTTTCCAATCTACAAAATAAGGATAAGAGCACTTGCTAGACGTACCACACACGGTTGACATAAAGATTAAATTATAAAATGCAGATAAATTCACGGGCATTTCTGTTCAGAAGGGGTGAGACAGGGCACCTTTAAAAATACCAGATTTGGTCAAAATCTGTGGGGTTGCAAGGAGAGAACAATACTTTTTAAAGTTCTTCAGATAATTCTATTGTACAACTGTGGTAAGTACCACTGATCTGGCTCCATCTTTAGTTCAAAAACATTTTTTTTGAGGCCTAGGGGAGGTCTCCCAGAAAAGAGCAGACCTTGGCTTGGACCCCAAGCCCCCTGGATCTCTCATCACAGCCCACGGCTCCCTCGGCCTCAGAGGCCCCTCTGAATAGCAAACTCTTGCACATATGTACATATTATATCAAATATGTTAGTGAGCTGCAGACCCTTAAGACCAGTTACTTTAAGAAACTATATAGTAAAATGCAAATATCAAATTTCTTACTGTCTTGTTTTCTTTTTAAAAGTTTCTTCACTTACCTGAGAGACCCCGTGAAATGGGAAACCATGATGCTGGGGGTCCAGGCAGAAGCAAGAGCTCCTCAGAGACGTTGCCAAGTTTCGCAGATGGGAGTGGCGTTCAACTCCTACAGAGATGAACAATGTTATTTTTAGCGTAATTTGCTTAGGGAGATTCTAGAGGCATTTGCTCACTTCTGGGTCAATGAAACCAAAAGTGAGCAAATGGAAGATACTAAAACAAAAATACCACTGCCCAGTTAGAGTCACCAGGATGCCCCGAGTGAAGTTTGGTTGTCGTGTGCACATGTGCCAACAAGTTCACAGGACGTTCCGCACCGCGCCCGACTCACAGGAGACATTCAATTAGGGCTATCGGAACGATCACCTCAGATTCTGAGCGAGCCGGGGAGTCGGCGCTCAGCAAACCCACACTGGGAATCCAGCTCCATCTCTCACGGCTATCCGACCGCAGAGAATCACTTCACGGTTACGTGTCTCGGTTTCCCCAACTGTACAGTGCAGGTGAAAATACTGTCTAACAGTAAAAGAAGAATGAAGTACTGACACGCTCCAACACGGAGGAATGCTGCAAACAGTGCATTAAGGGAAAGAAGCCAGACACAAAGGAACATGCTCTATATGATTCCATTTACAGTTAATGTCCAGAGTCGGCAAATCTAGAGAGACAGAAAGTAGATTAGTGGTTGCCAAGGGCTGGGGGTGGGGAGGAGTTAATGGGAGGATACAAATGTTTCTTCCTGGCGTGACAAAAATATTCTCAAATTGGATTGTGGTGATGGTTGCACAACCTGGAGAATATACTAAAAGCCACTGGACTGTACACTACATTGGGGAAATGCGTGGTACATGAGCTATATCTCAATACAATCGCTTTTAAAAATACTGCCTAAAGAACTACTGCAGGTTATGGCGGAGATTAAACGAGGGGACACATATGACATGCTTAGCCAGTGGTTGGCACGGACGGAGAGACAGGGAACAGTGGCTTTGACGGTACTTGTGCACACAGGAGTCGAGCAACACTAACACACGCTGTCACAGTAACATGCGTAGGGTAAAGCCCTCACCTACAGACACTGCTTTATTCAGAAGCCCTCACTAAACAGAATTTCTAAACATCGTCAAGCCGGCCAAGAGCCGTAAAGGCAAGTTATAAATAGTGTCAGAAAGCCTGGGATGGGACGTTGGTCGGAATGTCACAGAGCTTGAGAAGAACACAGAGCACGGCCCAGCCGCCTCTCCTGCCACAGTCTCCTTGCAGGGAAAGGCGGATAAATGAAGCCACATTCCAAGGTGTGCCAGGGATCCTCTCTACTAAAGGCAGAGTTTCCTTAAAAATCATCGTTTTCTGAATTCTTCCCAGGAACTCAAACTTCCTTCTCACTGGGAAAGGGGAGTGGGAAGATAAATTACAAGGATTCACGAAAAGACGGTCATGAGACTCAGACAATTCCATTCGCAGGGGAAAAAAATCAAGATTTTAAGTTACCACCAGCACTTTCTAGGGGTTATTAAGAACGTAAAGTCTCTTAACTGTAATCACCCCTAATTAGCCATCAGCAAGTCATGAAATTACCCTTGGTATTGAAGACCCTTAAATTCTTGGCTCTCGGCCAGAACTTACACTGAGATCCACCAGGAAGAAGGCCAACAAGTGCAAATTGGAACAGTTAAAACTCCTGAATATCAGGTGTGGTCCGCTTGCTCTTGGCTGCAGAGCAGGTCTGCAGCACGGCGGAGAACTCAGCTTGGAAGTCAGATGCAGTCTTTGCCAACCTCCTAATAACCATCAACTAATCAATAATTATTTACTTAACAGGTGGTGTGCTCAGGTCCCCTCTGAGGTGCTATGAAAGTGCAAGTTTCACTTTTACAATCTAGCTTAGGTGGGTAAGATTTAGGGAGATGGACCACCAGGGAAGAGGGTGGTGTTATCCAGAACAGCACAAGGTAAACAGTGTTCCCTCAGACCCTAACTGCAAAACAAGCTAGATCAAGAGAAGGGACTTGCTGTAGAGGGCTGGTCTGGCACCAGCAAGGGAGATGGGACTTAAAATCAAGCCTGCGCTAAGCAGGTTATGAATGAACAATCTAGAATCATTGGTATGAGTGTGCACACTGTGACCTGAAAGACCTGGGTGTGAGATCAGCATTCCCATTTATTAACCAGGTGAACTTTGGCAATTAACCTGTCTTTCAATTTCCTCATCTGTAAAATGGGTAGATACTGTTTGTAACTACTTCACAGGGTTGTTGTGAGAATTAAATATTTACTGAGACTGCATGATCTGGGTGCTAGACATACACACGCGCGCGCACACACACACACACACACACACACACGGAGTAGGCATGGGCCCTGTCCTCAGGAACTACAGCCTAGATGCTGGAGAGCTATACTCTTTAAACCAACTAAAACATAAATAAGTGTAAAAGTAAAATTGTGGTAAGAACCAAGAGAGAAAGTACCCTGGGCCGTGGTCAGAGAAGGTCCCTCTGAGGCGGCTGCATGCCGAGGCTTGAGCAGGGAGTAGGAGCCGGCTGCGTGCAGTGGGGAGGGGAGCTTCCCAGGGAAGGATGGGGAGAATTAAGGTGCATGTGACGGACGGATGGAGGAAGGAGGCCGTGGTGGGAGAGCGTGGGGAGAGCTGCCCTCTACTGAGAGGTCAAGTCTCTGGAATATGGCAGATGCCTGGTTGAGGGGGACCAGGGGAAGAGAGGTGCCAAAGACCACGCCCTCCGGATGGACAGAGGTAGGAGGTGCTAACGGAGCTTCCACCAAGAAAAGAAGAGCAACAAGGAAGGAAGAAGGTTTGGGGTAGAACAGTGCCCCACAGAATGGGGCGACTGCCTAAGCAAATCTGACCAGCAGTCGGCTAGAAACACATTTTAAATTATCAAAACAACTTGAAAACAGATTTATAACCACTCCTGATAACCACCAACCTCATCCGTCCTCTGTGTGTACCGCGCCTTCAGACACTTGCTGATAAGAGAACGAAGCCATCATGATGTGCATGTCATTTAAAATATGGTTTCTTTCATCTTTATCTCGTTCTTAATTTATATTTTGGGTGTACATTTAATGTGGCCACATAATACACGGATAGGTAAAAATAAATAAATAGCCAAACATATATTGGAGTTGTATGCTCAAACATTTTTTACTGATGTAAAAATATTTTGCAATCAGTGCAATCAAAAAAAGGTTTTTGGAGGCCACTACTCTAATATGTTTTTTCACCAACGTCTTGTCAGATTTGACTGGTCACTTGTACCTCACGATAGGGCTGATGAGTCCTGGGAGAACTACCCCTCTGCCACGTTTCTCGCCATGCAGCTGAGCCCGTACGGGTAGCATTGTGTTAAACCAGCTCTGCTTTCGACCTGCAGGGCACCACCCGGGAGTCTGTCATGGAATTAATTTGGCAGGTCATGACCGGTATTTTTTTTAATGAAGTCGAAAACAATAAAAGAGAAGAGAAAAATGCCCGCATCCCATGCGCAGTCAGGGTGCGCATTTCCTACTGTGGCTGGTGGTCAGAAAGCTTTACAAGTCCTCGCTCTGGAAGGCCAGAGGCAGCGGAGGACTGCAACCATGACTGTGGGGAATTACACTGAAAGCCCAGGGCATCGCCAGGCATCCAAGGCCCTGCAAAGTGGCCCCAGGCCAGTGTTGACAAGATGGGCAAGAAGGAGCCAATGTGGGTTCTGGAGCAGGGAGGGACCTGGGAAGAGTGAAGTTTCCCAAAAACCCGTCTGGAGGCAGAGCACCGAGCAGATTGAGCACACGTGAGGTATACAGAGTCATGTCCGCCTTTTGAGGTTTGCTCCTGTTGATTTATAACCTTTTTTGACAGTGAACAAAAAAATCTAACAATCTAGTTTCTGTTAGAACATATGCTCCCTGGGGGATGGAGGCCCCACCTTCCCTCCATTCCAGAAAGATCCTACAGGAAGGCTGAACTAGTCACCTGACTTGGTTCAGGCCAAAGTTACAGTCCCCACACACGAGGAGGAAGTGGCCGGAGGCACCAAGGCTCTGGACGGTGGGGTCAGAGAGAGGCCGCGATGACTCAAGCCCAGGATGGAAAATGGTTCTCCTGACTCACGAGGATGCCACGGTGCCTACGACTCACAGGCCCACCTTGGAGTCTCTCTCCTGCTCCTTCTGCTCACAGCCTGACCAAAACTCCTGGGAGCCCCACTCAATTTCAGCCCGAGCCTCGGAAGAGACGGGTCTGTACAGCCTCTCGAGTCCGGGTTCAGAAAGGCCCAGCTACAGGCGCCAGTTCCACCCCCCTCCCACCCTCCCACACACAAGCTTCTGCCCTCTGGAGCTCAATGTAAAGCCACCACCCAGGCACACAAAAGCAACAATCCCTGGGGAGAGGAAGTGACTCACCAGCACAGAATGAGGACCAGAGATTTCAGAAGGAGGGAGTTCCAGCACCAGTCATATGCAGCGAGGACAAGGCTCAGAACCTGCCTGTTTCTCTGTGAAAGCTGCCCCGAGGGTCCCCACAGGACAGGAGCCTCCACGCGGGGCCCAGACCGTGCCCCGTCACCTCCCTGCCTCCATCAGCATCACCAACGTGCTCTCCTGCCCTGCGCCATTTACACGAACTTTCTTCTCACAGAGCCTGGACCCGCTGTTCAGAGCGCCATTACCGCCCCCTAGCTGACGCTCCACTTGTGGGTGGACAGAGTACCAGCATGTCAGTTCCCAACCCCAGGGCATGTCCAAGCCACCTCTGTCCTCCATTATTAGGAAAGAGTCAGGAATCAGCTCTTTCTTAGCACCTGAAATGGGACGTGGGTCACGCTACGCGACCATCACAGCAAAACTGAGGCCACACAGTGCGTCCAGGCGACCAACACCTGGATGAGGGATGAGGTTTTGGGAAAGATGATTGATGGAGTGGACAGGAAAGCTTCTGGAGTCTTAAAAAAAAAAAAAACAAACTTAAAACTAAAACGAAAAGCCAAAGGGCTTGTGTGTTTGGGGAACGAACAAACCCTGTACTGAGAAAGGGCACAGTACGGATGACAGAGGCGGAGGATCAGGGATCCGGCAACGCCCACTGCGCCAACCGCAGAGGCGGGGAAGGGGCCTGGGTGGAGGTGGACGCCAGGGAGGCCGGGAGGAGGCTGCCCTATGCTGTGCTGAGTGGCGCAGGCCCAGGACAAGGGTGTGCAGCGTCCCCCGCTCTCCGCCACTGAGAGAACACGGAGGATTGGAGAAAGAGCTTTGGCTGGAGAAGGGATGAGGCTTCCAAGAAGAATAGCCCAAGAGCAAGAGTCAGAAAAGCAGGTGCTCTTATTTCTTCAAAGCACCCCCTGCCTAAATGAAAAGATTATCCAGAGCAGAAGGGAAGGAATAGAGGGAGGACTATCCTTTAAATTGTCATCATTAACGATATAGTGGGCAAACTTGCCAGCCAACGAGAGGTACAGGACAGGGTCTAGCAGCTTGAAAGAGAAGCGATCACGTTCTCTTTTAACAGGTACTAGACATTATCTGTTCATGTTTGCCCCTCACTGGATGGGAAGTTTCTCAAAGGCAAGAGATTGTTTTAGTCACCTTTACAAAAGCCCTGTCACCAGACACACTGCCTGGTAGGGGGCAGTCATGCGAAAAAAGTTGAACAGATGAATGGACGAACAGATGAAGGACAAACAGCACATGTTTCTTGCAGACTCTTACATCTTAGAAAGCTGAGCCCTGTGTGGCTTCTCTGTCTCTGCTCTTGCTGTTCAGTAAATGTCCACAGACGGCCCTGGGAGCGGAATGACAGCGCTCACCCGCCACACGTGCGTGCCGCCTCCATGGTCCGACCCTCCCGAGCCCTCTGGTGGCAGTCATCAATCGCCACAGCACATTCAGGAAATCCTGCCCCAGGCCATGAGGTACTGGGGGAGGGAGGGGGGTTGATTCTGGAGCCCCAGGCCTGGTCACACTTCCAGCCTCCTCCTGCTCCTCGGGGGACAGCCAGAGGAATGTTCCCCTTGCACGTCCTTGGCTCACGATCTTTTCTCCTACCATCTCACAGAGCTCATCCTTTTTATTCCTGTCATTTCCAAACTCAGCCACAGAACTCCGTTCCCCCGGTGGAACCCCTTCGCTGCAGACTGGCTGGCTTGCCCAGGGCAACGTGAAAACTCACAGAGTCTGAATTAGAAAAAAACATTGCGAAGATCTATTAAAACTCCCTGGCTGCTTTGGAGCAAACACATTGCAGTGGGTTTCATTACCCATTAAGGAAAACACCTTGCTTCTCCATGTTCATCTTGAGAAATCAGGTAATCAGCACAGATTAGTTAAGGATTTCAACACAAATTGCATAATTTTTGTGGTTATTAACATTGGCGTGGTTTATATTTGTTTTCAGCCCTAAAAAACGTTTCCCAGGTAACTAAGGAAAACATTCAAGGGCAGAAATATCATGCAGGCAAGATATTTAAAATACATGAGCCATTTGTTCCTGCTTCTGGACAAAGTTGCTTTCTCAATTTCAGATGACACGATACTGCAGATCAAAGTGGGGAAAAAATTCTGGAGTCAGAATGCTTTCTCTTCCCCAGATATTACTTACTTAGTCATTTGATTTACACCACTTGAAAAACCTGGGTCAATTTCCTTGCTTCTGTGTAAGTCGCACGTTCAGAACTCCAGTCTAGGAACTGTCACACTGTATCACTATGATTTGTGCTTGTCTGTCCTCCCACACGACATGGCACCTCTTCCTCAAAGGCTGCCTTGTTAGATTCCTGGTGTCCAGAACGGCACCTGGCGTGCAGTAGGTGTTCTGTGAGACAGGAAGTCCTCCTGTTCAAACTCGCTCCGAGGGCCTTCTCTTCCATGCAGGAGTGTGCTGTGTTTCCAAGGCACTGTTGCCCAGCCTAGGATCTGAACATCTCAACAGCAACTTCCCTCTTCTGTAGTAATTGCTAATTGTTCCTGAAATTATCACTATTGATGACATTCTCCACCCCACTCCTGAAGCTCCCAACACCCAAATAAACAGCTGTGATGTGCTGCAAGCCATCCTACCTAGGAATCAGACTCCTAGAGACAGTTGCCAGCCTCCCCACTCAGACTCAACCTTTCCCTAGCATCCTCTGCCAAGAGCAGTTTATAATCCCAAGGAAAAAAGATCAGACTGCCATAGCCGAGCTCTGCATGGGAACCACACAAACCAGGCTTTCTCCAAGATGATGATCCATCTCATTCCAAAAACCAATATATTCTCCAGCCTCCTTGGCCAGAGGCAAGTGACCATGGGACGAAAGGCAGCTTTGGTTTAGGCCACCTTCCCTATCTTCTGATACAAGGCCCAGGAACTGCTACCTACAAATGGCCTCTTCTTGCCACTCTGGCGACCAGCTGTGCGCATCTGTGTTGTGTGTCGGGGAAGCAGGGTGTGCCGAGTGCACTAACACCAAAAGAACACTCACAGAGGGCAAGTGTCACGTTCAATCACAAAACAGACCTAGGGCTCAGTGGAACATAGTTAATGTGGTATTCTTTTAGAAAGAAATCTGTGTATAAAATTGTGTGTTTATTGAGGAAAGTTTGAAACTATAGAAAAATATAAAAAGGAAAGTCAAAATTATTCATTGCCTCATAATCCAAGTTAGCCAGTGTGAAACTTCTTGGTGTTCTTATGTTTATTTTCTTCTATGCATGATGCTTATACATATTACCTGCATATTTTGCATATATTTCTTTAAAAATCATATATGCAATTTTGTATTCTTTTTTGCCTTACATTATAAGCATCTCATTAGTAACAGTCACAGTCATTTTTAATCACTGCATAATAGTCCACTCTAATGAATACCAGAAAACATATATCTAATGATGTTCCCTTATCAATGGAACAGCTGAAGAACATCTTTGTATAAAATTCTTTATCTGTTTCTCTGCTTAGTTCCTTGGAATAGATTCCTAGAAATGAAATCACTAAACTAAAGGTATGACTATTTAAGGTCCTTCATACATATGGATCATTTCAAAAAGAATGGTGTCAACCTAAAATCTTACATGTAGTAGATGAAATAAACATATTTGCCAATAATGTTATAATTTATAATCTGTCCTAATTTGATAGGCAATTAGTTAGAGTAGGGTAACTGTAACAAATCTCCCCCAAATTTCAACAGCTTAACATGATAAGAGGTTTTTTGCTCAAGTCAATGTCTGATGCAGGTTGGCAGGGCCATTCTGCTCCACACAGTCATGCAAGCATCCAGTGACCCAGGCTCCTCCCATCTAGTGGCTCCACCATTGTCTAGGGCCTTGGAGTCCTCAAGTGGATTCTTTCTTCCAGTGAATGAACAAGTGGAAAGAGAAGGCATGGAGGATTGAGCTAGGAGCTTCATGAAGGTAGCTTAAATTACTGCCACTCGTATTCCACAACCCAGCTTAGTCATGTGGCAGCAGAGCTAACTGCAAAGGAGTGTGGGAAATGTGGTCTACTGATATTTTCAGGAGGAAATCATCTGGTGAACAACTAGCCAGTGTTTGGCACAACAGACAAAAATACGGTAAATCATTTTAACATATATTCCATATATTGGTAAAGTTGGAACAGATTTTCATGTTTATTAGACATGTATATGGTCTCTTCTATGAATTTTTTACAACCTCTTTTGCCCATTTTTCTGTAGGGATCATACATAATGTTTTGAATTGATTTTTAAGAGCTCTTCTACATTAAGGATGTAAACTCTCATTTTTTGTTAAGTTTGGGATCTTTTTTTGTTTGACTTTTAATTTTATTTATAATTCTTATGTAAATAAGTTTTTATTTTATGACTTTAAATCTACCAATTATTTGCTTTGTGATTTTTCTGATGGACATCTTAGCACAGAAACACAAAGCACACATACGCACACAAAAATCTGAGAGATTCTAATCCAATTTCCCAATTTCATTATTTTGTAATTATGATTCAAAGATGATTTCGAAGAAATCAAATGACTGCTACAAGGTACCATAGCTCATTAGAGGTAAAGCCAGGACTAGGGATTTTAAAAATTAACACGTATTAAGTGTATAATATGTGACACCCTGTGCTAAACACTTTCAAACATTATTTTAATTAATTCTCAAGACAACCTTAGGAGGCAGATGCTACTGCTATCCCCATTTCACAGAGAAGGAAACTGTGAGCAGTGAAGCAATATACCCAGGGTCACACAGCTAGTAAGTGACAGCAGCGTGATTTGAACCCAAGCTCACTATAGCACTACATTCAATCACCTCTCAGGCCTCCTGACACAGCGCATCAGCTGTGCATTTCCAGGAGAGCTGCTTGTGTTCACATTCACCCGGCACACAGCACGCAGGCTGCAGCCCGGGCCCCAGCCAGGGAAGATGGTGTGTGTGGGGTTGCGCTCTGCCCCACGCACTGGGACAGCTCTGGACTTGAGTCCAGGGTATTTTCCCAGGGCCGCCACGCATCTGCAGCCAGAACGCATCCCAGCTCATTATGCCTCGGCCACCATAAATCAGCCAGCCGCATATACAGCCTTTGGTGCTTCTGAATATCAGGGAAAAGGATTTGCCTTTTCCTACTCTGCTCCTGAAGCTTGTGTGTGGACATTTGAGTTATGTCATTATTTTTTTAAGCGATAGAAATCTAGTCAATGATTTGTAGCCAATCACCGCTGTGCAATGTATGCTGAAAGGCTCTGTATATCCTTACAGAAGGAAGCAGAAACCTAACAAATTAGTCTTACTTCCTTGACACAATTCTGTGACGGGCCGTCTTAGGTAAAGCGGAAATCGGGTGCCATGATTAAAAGATTATGATAATGCGAAAAAGACAGGCATCACATAAATTAGAAAATATTTTCAAGGAGACCAAGAGAGGCAAGTCATTGGAGGTTAAGGGTCACCTAGAGGTCAAGGAGGACAATAAAAGGCAATTGAGTTTGGAAAAAATAAAGCTGTTAGCACACCCTTCTTCTTAAACTCCCCGTCAATGGCCGTGAGCCGTACAAATCTGCTCTCTTCCTTTCCCTTTGGTCTGCTGTGCTGGCTGGCTCTCTCTGGGACTCAAATCAGGACTAGAAAAATGTCAGCAATAACCAACCCTCACTAACAAACTGTGTGCTTTGGGTAAGACACTTACTTCTTTGATCATTATCCCATGCTAAGGTCTTAAACACCCAACATCTCAAGATCTGCACTCTCAGTCAGAATGCTCTCCTGTACTTCCAGTTTCCTCTTGCTCAAGGCCCACCCAAGATGAATAAAAGGACCCATCACCAGTTCCACCCCGAGCCCTCCTACTTCAAAGATGGCATCGCCATCCTTCTAGTGAATGAAGCTCAAAGCTTACCTGGGCCTCTGTGATTCCCCTCTCCTGCGTGCCATACGCCTAATCTCTTGCCAACTCTAACTTCTTCCTTTGTATTATTTCTCAGATAACCTCTTTCCTTTCCATGCCATCTTCCACCAGCCTCTTCCAAACCATTATCCAGATAATTGCAGTTAGTGTTTTTCTGATTTCCCTATGCATCTTTGCCCAAAGTTCGATGGGTCTATTTCTAGGTTGTCTATCCTATTCCATTAATCTGCGTGCCTATCTCTCCACCGATACAGCACTCATCTTGATAATTATGGTTATGTGAGTCTTCAAACCAGAAAGACCAATTCCTCCTACTTTAATCTTCTTTTTCAAAATTATTTTCAAAAGTTTGACTATGATGCGTCTTGGTATAGCTTTCTTTGTGTTTATCCTGTTTAGGGTTCAGTCAACTTCTTGAACCTGTACGTTTGTGTCTTATGTTCAATTTGGGAAGTTTTCAGCCAGTATTTCATAGACTATTTTTCAGTCCCACCCTCTTTCCTCTCCCTTGGGACTTCAAAGACACAAATGTCAGATCTTTTGTTATATTAATAGTTCTACATGTCTGTGAGGTTCTGTCCTTTTTTCCCCCCAGTCTATTTTATCCCCAATCTATTTTTTCTCTGTTGTTTAGGTTGGGTATTTCTATTGTTATTAATACATCTTCAAATTCACTGCTTCTTTCCTGTCATTTCCATTCTACTGTCTAGTGAGATTTTATTTCAGGCATTATGTTTTTCAGTTCTAAAATTTCTTTTTGCGATGAAAGACTTAAACATATGACCAGAAACTGTAAAACTGCTAGAAGAAAACATAGGAGAAACACAACAAGATATTGGTCTGAAATAACATTTTTGTATTTGGCCCCAAAAGCACAAGCAAAAAAAGCAAAAATAGACAAATGGGATTACATCAGACTAAAAAACTTCTGCACAGCAAAAGAAACAATTAACAGTATTAACCTACAGAATGGGGAAGAAATATTTGCAAGCCATCCACCTGATAAAGGATTAGTGTCCAAAATATGTAAGGAACTCAAACAACTCAATAGTAAGAAAATAAAAACTCAATTAAAAAATAAGCAAGGGACCCGAATAGACATTTCTCAAAAGAAAACATACAAATGGCCAACAGGTATATGAAAAGATGTTCAACATCACTAATCTTTAGGGAAATGCAAATAAAACCACAATGAGCTAGCATCCACACCTAAAAGAATGGCTATTATGAAAAAGACAAAAGAAAACAAGTGCTGGTGAAGATGTGGAGAAAAGGGAACTCTTATACACCGCTGGTGGGAATGTAAATTAGTACATCCACTATGGAACACTACATAAAGCCTCTTCAAAAAAACCAAAACTAGAACTACCAAATGATCTAGCAATCCCGTTTCTGGGTATTTACTCGAAAGATTTGAAATCGGTTTGTCAAAGAGATATCTGCACTTCCATGTCCAGGGAGGCACTATCCACAATAGCCAAGTTATGGAATCAACCTAAGTGTCCATCAACCAAAGAACTGATAAAGAAAATGGGATATATGTATATATACAATAGAATATTAGCCTGAAAAAGGAAGGAAATCCTGTCATATGCTACAACATGGATGAATCTAGAGGACATTATGCTAAGTGAAATAAGCCAGGCACAGAAAGACAAATGCCACATGTTCTCACTTATATGTAGAATCTGAAATCATCAAACTCATAGAAGCAGAGAGTGGAATGGTGGTTACAGAGGCTGGGTAGTAGAGGGAAAAGAGAGGTGATGGTCAAAGGGTACAAAATCTCAGAAGGAATATGTTTTGTTTTGTTTTTTTTGGGATGTATTGCGTAGTGTGGTGAACATAGTTAATAATAGTGTACTGTACATTTTAAACTTGCTAAGAGAATAAATTTCAGGTGTTCTCACCATAAAAAATGGTAAGTATTTGAGGTGAAAGGTATTTTACTTAGGTTGATCTAATTATTCCACATTGTATTTATAAATCATAAGATCACTTTGTAGCCCTTAAGTTATTCCTGTGTGTTAAATACTTTCTGTGTTTTGAGAGCTCTTTGGTTTATAGGTCGGTGGTCTTATAGCCAAGGGCATGGGTGTTGAGTCCTAAGTATTAATAATTAATAATTTAAAATCGTCAATTTACAAAAAAATGTTTTAAAATTTTTAAAAATAAAATTTCCATTTGGTTTTCCTTTATATTTCTATTTCTTTGCTGAGACTTTTGATATTTTTTCATGTTCATAATTGCTCACTGAAGCATTTCAGTGATGGCCACTTTAAAATCTTTTCCAGATAATTCTCACGTCTCTGTCAACTCAGTGCTGGCATCGAGTGATCGTCTTTTTTCATTCAGTGTGAGGACTTCCTGGTTCTCAGTATGATGAGTGATTTTTCTATTGAAACCTGGATATTTTCATATTGTATTATGACACTCTGGATCTTATCTAAACTTTCTATTTTAGCTGACTTTTTTTTAGTAGCACTGCTTCATTACTGCCAGGTAGAGGTAGTAGTGCAGTCTTTGTTGACACATGAGTGTGTGGAGGCTTCTCATTACTGCTGTGCAGGGGTGGAAGTTCTGGCTTCTTACCAGGTCTACTCTGCACTACACCACAATAGGGGTGGCCTCATTACTGCTAGGCAGTAGCAAAAGACCTGGCTCTCCATTAGGCCTCCTGTTACTCCATGTCTATGGGAGTACTGAGATGCTCTGTTACATTTTCTTAAGGATGGAAGTTTAGGCTCCCCTCTCAGACTTTACTGGCATGGGTGGGGGTAGGGTTACTGCTTTTTCTGGGGTGTTTGGGTGCAGTAGAGTGGTTACTGTTTAAAACTTGTCTGTCTTACTAGGCTGTCTTTTTCCTGGTCCGTTGGCAAGCGAGAGCAAACTTTTGTTGGGGCTTTTCTTGTTCACACCAATTGGCAATTTTGGGTTGCCAGCTTCTTCAGCTCCAGTCTGGGATACAGGAGGCAAAAAGAAAACCCAGGGAATTTACCTCTATGTTGTTTACTCAGATCCCAGGAGGCCTTCTTTTTCTGCCTTTCGGAGTCACCTTACTTTTTTATATATAATGTCTGGGGTTTTCAGTTGTAGTTAGTGGGAGGAATACGAAAAATTATTATATGTGCTCTATCTCCCCGCAAGTGGAAATTCCCAGGGCATCCTCTTACATACATGAGAGAAAAGTGATTTTTTAATGGTGCAGCTTTAAACTTTTTTGTCTTTTTGGTTTGAATTTTTTAGTTTCAGTAAAGAACATTTTGATTTTCATTCATTTGCTCAACTCTTACTATTCAGTTAAAACAAATAAGAATAAACTAGCTCTTTGGATGGTTCATGTTAGTTCAGATTGTTTTTTTGGGGGGAGGAAGTAAGTGTCCACACACACGTTTCAGTATTCTGGTGTGTCATTGGTGTGTGTCTGAGGTGGAATGATTCTCATCTTCTCATCTGGAGCCCAACAGTGGCCTTTCTTGCTTCCCTTCCTGCATATAAAGGAGAAAGGCCATTTTGGTAGTAATTTCTGAAAGTATATACTACAAATGCAAATAGTGAGTTGGGTTTTAAGGATATTCTATTATAGGAGTCCTAGTCTTGTTTGCACAACTGACTCCATAACTATACTGTAGGAGGTAAAACTATTTAGGATACGTCATCAAAGTATGGGATGAAACCACTGTACCTTGGCTATGTCTTCCAGGGTCTGAACAGACTCATCCACAGCAACCAAGGAGGGAAGCTTTGGCACGTGGTCTATTGTGTTTTGTATCACTCTGCAGACCAACAGGTAAAATCATCACTGGAAGGAAAAATCAAAAGAAATGTAGTAAGCTAGAATTCACTGAACTTAACACGCATGGGCCAGGCACGGTGTTTGGTGCATTAATAAGTTCTCTCACTTAATTTCCAACGACGTCAGGGTTGAGGTTATTACCTGCACTCTGCAGATGAGGAAGATGCGAAGGAGGTGAGTGACATTTCTCAGGCTGAAGAGCCACTGGGAAAGCGAGAGAGCCAGCATTTGAAGTCAGAGCCATCTGGCTTTGGATTCCGTCTTCTTTCTGGCATACTGTACTCCCTCCCAACAAGAGCGCCTGACCTGACGGGACTGCAGTTTATGAAGCCCCTGTCCACCCAGTGGCTCATTTGAGTCTCACAACAGTCCTTTGGGGCAGGTATTTTATAAAGTAAGACACAGATTCAGAGAAGCTGTGGCTGTTTTAAGGAAGTCACATGGCAACACAGTGACTGAGGCAAAGATTTCCTGTTCTGAATTGCCAGCACTGCCGAGTGCTCACCTCTGTGTGTGGACTGTGCTGAGGTGTTTACAGGTGTTAGTTAGCCCATTGAATTCTCACAAACACCTTTAATGTAGATACTAGTACTATTCCCATTTTACAAATGAGAAAGTCAAACATGGGGAGCTTAAATAACTTACTCAAATTCACACAGCTGGCAAGAGGCAGAGCAGAGACTAGAACACAAAATAGAGAGTTCCAGAGAGAAACAACAGTGCATAGAAGTCTGTAACCATGACCTGTCAATTCTACCACCATTTTAGCTTCCTTTTCAGAAAAATGAAATTAAATCAAGTGCATAATTCTAAATACCCATTTCACATTTATTTAATATTAATTTCTCAGAACATCAGCTTTTAGCTTCTTCTTCTCTTAAATATTTGACAATTTTCAAAGAAACCCCTAGGAAAAAATGCTTAAAGGGGCCTGTCAAAAGACAAAATTACACCAAATTTAGTTAAAGATCTCAATTGGTTTTATTTGTCATTCTAGAATCAGGCAACACTTATTTGGATGGTTTGAGAGAAGAAGATGGGAGAGCCTGAGGGGTCATAATCAGTCTTACTCTGGCTCCCAAGGTATTTTTAGGAAACTTACACCTGGCAAAATTTTCTTCTACCTGAATTATATCTCCAAAGTCTTATAAAATGTATTTTCTAATTGAAAAGTTTAACATCGGCTTCACCTTATGAATGACTGGCAGGTTTTCGGGAACTCAGCAATATAGTACAGGCAGCTTTCCTTAGTTTTAGATAAAGTCTTTCAGTTCCACCCTGAATGGTATACAAATAGGAGAGGATGTTTGAATTAGCACAGAGCCAAAATTGAATCAGTTATTAATGCCTCACACTGAGTGTAAGGAAACACTACACAAACTGTGCAATGAATAAAAAGTGCCTCCTTTTAACTTATGCTCAGCCTGGGTGTCTTTTTAAGACACCCAGGCTGAGCATAACTTCTTAGACCCTCAAGGTCAGTATTTTAACCTGATTCTCTCTTTCTCACATCCAAAAGAAAACAACATCAATGTTAAACCGGATTGTGGACTTTTGCCCATAGTCATTTGAACATCAATGTCTCTTCCCTGCTTTATTTTTCAGAATATGAATGATATTTTTGGTCGTAATTTTCTTTGATCTTTCTATTCTTTCTGTCCTTCTAATCTTTTAAATTAAGAACATCTCATTATGTCTAGTTTTCTGACCCTTATCTTAGTCTTAATGAGATTGATTATATCACAGTCACCTAACCCTAGAGACAGCAACTACTTTTTATGCAATCATTTGTGCCCAGAGGTACCTTCTCTAAGTAGTAACTACAAAAGAAGCCAAAAAATAAACTGTTCTTCTTCTTCTAAAATGCTTTTAAAGCTTAGGTTGCTAGTATTATTGTCTGGTTCCACCTAACCCACTTTTCCTTTTTTTCCATTTCATATGATGTTTACCTGCCTTGATTAACAAGACCCAGTTACCCCGACACTTATCCAGTGTAACTTTATCTATTTGTTTCTAGATCCTTGATTTTTTCTTGGCAACTGATAATTTCACAAATTCCCTAGCTAAACTGATCTGTTTCCTAACTGAGGCTTATTCAAGACCAGGATTCTGTGGACTCCCTACTGTCTGATTCTTAGAATCTTAGATTAGTCTTGATCATCTACTCAAATTTCCAGCTTTCAGACTCTTAATTTTTTCTGATCTTCACTCTTCCACACATAATCACATATTGTAATTTTGTGAAATGTAAACTCCTTTCCTGGCTTGGACATAGGACCCTATCCAACCCTCTCCCACCCTATATCTCCATCTGGAAAATTTAATTTTCCATATCCAATTGATCATGAAGCCCTGTCCATTTTGTGTCCTAGAAATTTATAAAACCTATCTCCTTAGCATTAGACAGGACTATTTCAGTTGCAAAGTAAAGAAACTCAATTCAAGTCAGGTTTGCCAAAAAAAAAAAAAAAGGAATTTGTTCTTCCTCATTCCAGAAAAGTCCAGAGATTGAGTGGGCTTCAGAGTGAATTAGATCCGTATATTCAAGCAATGTCATCAGGAACCTGCCTTTATCCATCTCTCAGCTCTACATCTTCTGTGCAGCCTTTGCTCTTTGGCAAGCAGTCTTTCTAAGGTGGGAAAGCCAGCACTCTGAAGCTCCAGACTTTCGCAGAGCATATAGCACAAGCCCTCTGGATAAGAAAATTGGGACAAAAGGGTGGGAAGGAGACTTACTTTGGCAGGCTGTAGTCTTTTTGCCTCATAAGGCTAATCAAATAAGTACAGCAATACATCATTACAAATTGTATAATGAAGTGGAAATTCAATCCATAGGGATATGAGCTAAGTAAAAAGTAAAAACCCTGTTAATTAGGTGGAAGGTGAGGAAAGTATTGTCAAGGGTATTAAATACTGCCTAGGGGACAAGCAGGAGAAGAACTGAAAAGTGTCAATTGGATTTAACAACATGAAGGTCAGGGATGAATTTGACAAGGGGAGATTTGTTGGGCCCAGTAGCTGGAATATAACAGGTTGTGGAATGGAAGAGAGATGAAGAAATGAAGGAAAGCAAGAAAGGAGGGAGTCTTTGGGAGGGGAGATGTTGGAAGGCCGGTGGGAAAAAACCAGTAGAGAGAGGCAATTTGACTACATAGGAAAGAGAGGAGACATTAAAAGCGTAAGGTACTTGAAATGCATAAGAGGTAGGCCACTTCTTTCTCTGAAACAGAAAGAAAGAAAAGAAGATTCATATATACGGATAGGTTTGTATTATTGTTCTGGTAGCAGGAATTTGAGGGAGTCCTTCTGATGGCTTTTGTTTCTTCAAGAAAACAGAAGTCTGATTGCCTCAGATTGCCTGCTGAGTGATTTGTCAGGGTAGGAGGTGGCAGAATTCAAAAGTTTGAGAAGAATAGAGAAGATTTTTATCTATGTTATAGAGATGTAGAGAATAGGAAAGTAACACAACTAGAAAAACATAGTTCTATAGTTGTCATTCAGAGCTGAGAGCCCATTTGAGGTTGATGACCATAAAACTATATTAGATTCCATCTACTTGACTGTGATTTTTCTCCAGCAGAGCTCAGAGGACGGTTGGCTGAGGCAGAGAGTGGTGTTATCCAGGGTTGTAAGGACAGCAGGATAGCGGCATTTAAGGCTATGCTTATAATATATAGTCAATTTGGTCTTCTTTGAAAACTTTTCCCATTTTTTCCATGGTTATTAATCTAATGAGTATGTTTAATTTGTGTTTGTAGTTTTTATTTTCTCATAAAATCATATATATTTTCAACAGTTTAGTATAGCGTTGTAGATAGTATTTTGTAAAGAAAAAAACCTTCCATATCTATGATTATAGCACCCCATTTCATTCATTACTTTCTATGTATATTTGTTCTTTTTTCTTGATTAGCTAGAGGTTTGTTTAGATTATGTTTTCATTTTTCCTCCTCAGAGAACCAGTTCTTAGATTTATTTTTCAATTCTACTATTTTTAAGCCATCTTTTGGAGTTACTCCCATGTGTTTCTGTTTCCTGCAGTAGACAGTAGACCCTAGTGGAGAGGGACACATCCCACCCATCCTTATACCTCAAAAGCAGTTGACTTCAATGTCTTCTACAACATGGGATTCAGTTCATTTTTATGAGATTGACTTAAATGTTACTGTGCAATAATTTTCTTTTAAATGTTATGAAAGAAACTAGGGATTCAATTAGATTTGCCCTAGTTTCTTTTACTTAGAAAATGAACACATAATTTTAAAAAAATTATGTAATTTTTTAAAAGTTAAAAAAATTTATTTCATGGAAACAATTTACCTCAAATTATCTGAAAATTATGAACTTGCTTTGCCAAAATTCAATTTTTTTTTCCAGTACAGCTGAATGTACTCTCTTAACCTTTAATCCTTATTTAGTTAAAAATATTCTCAGGGGTTCTCCACATTCTACTAAGCGGGGTATCCCAAGAACGGAAAAACAAGCACCACATGTACCACCATCAAATTGGTATTAACGGATCAACACATAAGTGCATATATAAGAATTACATCTATTGGATGTTGGGCAGGGGGGAGGAGGAGGGGAGTGGAGGGAGGAGGGGGTGGGTATATACATACACAAAGAGTGCAATGTGCACCACGCGAAGGATGGACATATTTGAAACTTGGACTGGGCGGGGGGCAAGGGCAACACACGTAACCTAAACATCTGTACCCCCATATTATGCGGAAATAAAAAAATAAAAAAAATAAAAAAGAAAAAAAAAGAAAAAAGAAAAAAAAATATCCTCAGGGGTTCTCTAGTTCAGCAGTCCCCAACCTTTTTGGCACCAGGGACCAGTTTCATGGAAGACAATTTTTCCACTGGATGGGGAATGGGGGATGGGGGATGGGGGATGAGGAAGGTGGAGCTCAGGCGGTGATGTGCGTGATGGGGAGAGGCTGTATAGATGAAGCTTTGCTGGCTTACCTGCTGCTCACCTTCAGCTGTGTGCGCCCCCACCCCTTGTTCCTAAGTTTCATGGAAGACGATTTTTTGACAGACTGGTGTGGAGGGGCGGGGGACGGTGGAGCTCTGCAGCCTGGTCCCTAACAGGCCACGAATTGGTACCGGTCTGTAGCCCGGGGGTTGGGAACTGCAGCTCTAGTTAGAAAACGAAGAGTTTTCCTAATTCCAATCAAAGTTAGAATTTAATGAATTTCCTGGGACCATTGTGACATTTAAAGCCATATTCTATACAAAATTACTCCAAGTTCCTCAGAAGAAAGGAGTTTTAAAAGCCCAATATAATTCTATAATCCTGATGAAATATAGAGTTTAGCTAGATTAATAGACAGCATTATTAAAGCATTATCCCTGAAATGAATCATTAAACCAGATTAAGGTAAAACAGCCCACTCTACGGCCTTCAGTGGTACATATAGAAACATTTATATTATTGGTTTGTGACACTGCTCTCCCATGGAGCAGCTTTAATGTGTATTTTTTATTTTTCCTTTAACATGAAGTCTCAGGTCTTTGATAATAATGTGTAATAATTCTAAAAATGCTATTGATATTGACTGTATTTAACTAAGAGATGAGAAATGTCCTTTTGCGATCGGTCTTCAACAGAAAATCTTTGCTTTGTATAAATAGCTCAACTATGCATTGTTAAACTTTCTGCTTTTCTCAGCTATTGCTTTTTTCTTTAATGGCACAAACGTTTTTTAAAATTGCATTTTCTATTATTATCTTTTCTGGGAAAAATATGCATATGGCATGTAAAAATGCTATGTATCAAAATTAGTGATATAAAGAAAATCTTAGAGGCAGTCAGAGAAGAAATAAGAGAAATTAATTTCCTATCATTGCTGCATGAATTACCTCAAAGGTAGAGGCTTAAAACAACACAAATTTATTAACTCACAGCTCTGCAGGTCAGAAATATGACATCGGTCTCACTGGGCTAAAATCAAGGTATCAGCAGGGCTGCATTCCTTTCTGGAAGTTCTAGGAAAGAGTCTGTTTCCTTGACTTTTCTAACTTCTACAGGCCATCCTTATTCCTTGGCTCATAGTCCCTCCAACTTCAGCATAGCAGCTCTCTGATCCTGCTTACTTAGTCATATCTTTTTCTGATTCTTTTGTCTCTCTCGTTCACTTTTAAGGACGTTTGTGATTATTTGGACACACCAAGACAATCTGGGATAATCTTTCTATTTTAAGGTCATCTGACTAGCAACCTTAAATCTATCTGCAACCTTAATTACTCTTTGTCATGCAACCTAGCATATTCACAGATTCCAGGAATTAGGACACGAACATTTTGGGAGTCCATTATTCTTCTTAGCATAATCTACCTTCTGGCCCCTAAACATACCTATCTGTCCCACATGTAAAATAGATTCACCACATTACACGATCTCTAAAGGTCTCATGCCATTATAGCATCAATACAAAATCAAAAATCTAGACTAAACCTTATTAGCTCAGAAGTCCCAAGTCTCATCATCTAAATCAGGTATGGATGATTATTCTGCCTATTATATACTTGTTACATACAGAAGAACAAAGATAATGATGATAGTAGATTTTTCATTTGAAACAACATAAGTGAGAAGACAGTAGAGGAACATCTTTCAAGCAGTGAAAGAAAAAATTGTTAATCTAGAATTCTATATTCTATAATCCATAATTCTACCCAGCAAAAATATATCTGTTTTACTCAATGAATCCTAAAGAAGTCAGGAAAAGTGGGAAAAGAGAAAAGATGGGACATATGAAAAAAACAGCAATATTATAGACTTAAAATTAACCATATCCATGATGACATTAAATGCAAATAGTCTGAATACCCTAATTATAAGGCACAGATGATCAAAGTGGATAAAAAAAGCAACTCCCAACTGTATGCTGCTTGTAGGAACCACCCTTTAAATGCAATGACAAACATAGAGAAAAAGTAACAGGATGGAAAAAGATATTCCATGCCAATATTAATCAGATAAAACCTAGAGTAATTATTGACAGCAAGCAAAGTAGGTTTCAGAACAATGACTATTAACAGGGATGAAGAATGTGATTTCATAATGATAAAGGAGTCAATTCATCAAGAGCATATAACAATCGAAAACATTTATACGCCTAATAAGAGAGATTCAAAATACCTGAAACATAAAGCAATAGAAAAGCAAGGACTAGACAAATCTGCAATTATAATCAGAATTTAAGAACCTTTCTCTCAATGATTAACAAGTAAACAGAAAATAAGCAAGGTTATAAGACTTGAATAACACTAGTACCCAACTTAATCTATTAATAATTGACAGTTTTAGAAAATTTCACCCAATGACAGCAGAGTGAACATTCTTTTTATATGCACAGAGAGCAAGATAGACTATATTTTGGGAGGATAAAACATGTCTCAATAAGTTTAGAGCTACTCAGGGCATAAAAATATGTGTTCTCTGGTCACAATAGAATCAAATGAGAAACGAATAACCAAAAGATCTCTGGAAAATTCTCAAATATTTGGAAACTAAAGAAGTCATTTCTAAACTCTAAGGAACTCAAAGATCAAAGAAGAAATCAAAAGACAAATTTGTAAGTATTTTGAATGGAATTAAAATGAATATACAACAATCAAAACTTACAGGACATTGCTAAAACAGTACTTCATGGGAAATTTATAGCACTGTATTAGGAAAAAAGAAAGATTCTCAAACTAATGATCTGAGCTTTTGCCTTAGGAAACTAGAAAAAGAGGAGGAAATGGTACATTACACAAGTAGAAGAAAAGTAATAATAAAGAATAAAGTAGAAATCAATGAAATAGAAAACAAAAACAGTAGAGAAAAATCAATGAAACCCAAATCTGATTCTTTGAAGAGATCAATTAAAGTGATAAACTTCTAGCCAGAGTGATCAAGAAAAAACGAGAAGACACGAATTACCACAATCAGATATTAGAGAAAATTACAGTAAGTCCTCCAGCTAATGAAAGGATAATAAAGGACTATTATGAACAACTTTATGCCAATAAAACCGACAACTTAGACAAAATGAAAAAATTCCTTGAAAGATATAATTTACTAAAAGCTCTCTCAAGAGAAATAGATTATCTGAATATTCCTGTACCTGTTAAGGAAATTGAATGTGTATTCAATGTAGTTAAGAACCTTTCTACTTAGTTCTCCATGGGATCTGTTTAAAAAAAAAGAAAGGAAAAGAGAAAAAAGAAAAAAATAAAGAACCTTTCCACAAAGAAAACTCCAGACCCAGGTGGCTTCATGATGAATTTAAGGAAGAGATAATACTAATACTACATTGTACTTCCAGAAGTTTGAAGAGGAAGAAATGCTTTTCAATTCATACTACGAGACCAGCATTACCCTCATACCAAAGTTAGTATCAGAGAAGAAAATTATGGATTCATATCCCTGAGGAATGTATGTATGTAAATGTTCTAAACAAAGTTTTAGCTAATCTAATTCAATAATACACAAAAAGGATATATTGTAACCAGGGATATAAGATTGGTTTAACATTTGAAAATCAATCAATGAAAATCTACATATTAACAAACTAAAAAAGGAAAATCATATATTCATCTCATTAGATGCGTAAAGAGCATTGGACAAAACCCAACATACATTCCTGATAAAAACTCTCAGCAAGCTAGGAATATAAAAGAACTTCCTCAACCTGATAAAGAACATCTATGAAAAATCTAGAGCTAATATCATACTTGATGGGCAAAGACTCAAAGCACTCACTCTAAAGTTTAGAGATAAAGCAAGGATGCCTATTCTCACCATTTTTATTCAACATTGTATTAGAGGTACTAGCCAGCACAATCAGACAAGAGAAAGATATAAAAGACACCCAGATTAGAAAGGGAGAACTAAAACTGTCTTGTTAGCAGATAGTATGATTGTCCAATGTAGAAAATCTAATGGATTCTACAAAAATGATACTAAATGTGAGTTTACCAAGGTTGCAGAATGTAAGATATTCAACTGTATTATGTTATAATATACTACATATATTATAACATTATACAGTTAACTTCTGAACAACACAGGTTTGAACTGTGTGGGTCCACTTATTTGTGGACTTTTGTCCACCTTTGCCACCCTGAGACAGCAAGACCAATCCTTCCTCTTCCTCAGTTTACTCAATGCGAAGATGATGAGGATGAAGACGTTTATGGTCATCCCCTTCCACTTAAGGAATAGTAAATATATATTTCTTCCTTATAGTTTTCTTTTTTTTTGAGACAGGGTTTTGCTCTGTTGCTTGGGCTAGAGTGCAGTGGCATCATCATAGCTCACAGCAACCTCAAATTCCTGGGCCTAAGCTATCCCCTTGCCTCAGCCTCCTGAGTAGCTGGGACTACAGGTGTCCACCACTATGCTCAGATAATTTTTTAATGGTCTAACTTTTATTTTTTTGTAGAGAAAAGGTCTTACTCTGTTGCTCAGGCGGGTCTCAAACTCCTGGCCTAAAAGGACCCTCCTGCCTTGGCCACACAAAGTGCTGGGATTATGGTTGTGAGCCACTACACCTGTCCTCTTAATTGACTGTTTGTTATTGGAAAGACTTCTGGTCAGCAGCAGGCTATTAGTAGTTAAGTTTTTGGGAAGTCAAAATTTATATGGGGCTTTTCAGCTGTGTGGGGGTCAGTGCCCCTAACCCCTGCTTTGTTCAAGGATCAATTATATTATCTATTATATAATATATTATTATAATTGATTATATTTCTATATACTAGAAAATGACGATTAGAAATTGAAATAAATAATGCTATTGATCAAAAATATAAGATACTTAGGGATTAAATTTAACAAAAGTTGTGTAAGACCTGTATACTGGAAATTGTAAAACATTGCTAAGAGAAATTAAAGACCTGAATAAATGGGGAGATATAACTAATATGGATAGGAAAACTCAATATTGTTAAGATATCATGTATCCCCACATTGATTTATGAAGTCAATACAATCTCAAAAAAAATCTCCATACCATATTTAATAGAAATTAACAAGTTAATCTTAAAGTTCATATGGAAATGCAAAGGATACAGAATAGCCAAAACAAAATTTTGAAAAAAACTGAAGTTCATAGGTTAACATGATTTTTCTTCAAGGCTTATTATGGGCTACAATAATCAAGACAGTATGGCCTTGGGTAAAGATTCATAAACAGATCAATGGAACATAATAAAGTCCAGAAATATACCCAAACTTATACAAACAATTAATTTTTAACAAAGGTGTAAAAACAATTCAGAGGAGGAAAAAATCTTTATAACAAGTGATTCTGGATATCTGTATGCAAAAAGAAAACACTTTGATTAATATCTTAAACCACATACAAAAATTAACTAAAGATGGATTATAGATCCAATGTAAAACCTAAAACTATAATAATAAGACTGCTAGGGAAAAAATACAAGAAAATCTTTGTGACCAGAGGTTAGGCAAAGATTTCTTAGATACAACAACAAAAGCACAATCTATAAAAGAAAAACTGATGAATTGGAATTCATCAAAATTAAAAACAACTGCTCTTCAAAAGACACTGTAAGAGAATGAAAAGACAAGCCACAGACTGGGGGAATAAATTTGCAAAGCATATATCTAATAAAACTGTGGTCCCCAACCCTTGCCACAGACTGGCACTGGTCTGCGGCAGGCCAGGAACCGGGCAAGCAAGCAAGCGAAGACCCACCCGCACCCACAGCCGCTCCGCTCCCCATTGCTCGCATCGCTGCCCGAGCCCTGCCCCTGTTAGATCAGCTGCAGCATCAGACCCTCATAGGATCCTGAACCCCAGTGCAAACTGCGCTTGTGAGGGATCCAAGCTGTGTGCTCCCCATGGGAATCCAACGCCTGACGATCTGAGCTGGAGGCGAGGCAGTGACGCCCCCTGCCCTCCCACAATCCCACTCAGTCCATGGAAAAACTGTCTTCCGTGAAACCAGTCCCTGGTGTCAAAAAGGCTTGGGACCGCTGTAAAGGATGAACAATACAATTTAAAAATGGGCAAAAGATTTGACCAGAAATATCACCAGAAAATATATACAAATAGCAATTAAACACAGGAAAAGATGCTTAATATTATTAGTCATGAAGAAAATACAAATTAAAACCACAATGAGATATCACCCCATACTTTTTAGAATGCTTTAAATTAAAAGACTGACCATATCAAGAATTGGTGAAGATTTGGAAGAACTAGAATTCTCTTATGTAAAATGGGACTGTAAACTGGTATGATCAATTTAGAAACCAGTTTGGCAGTTTCTGAAAATGTTAAATATAGTTTTACCATATGGCCCAGTCATTTTGCTCCTAGGTATTTATTGAAGAAGAACGAAAGCTTATGTGTATACATAGACTACTTATGTAAAATTCTAGAAATCCCAAACAAATCTAAAGTGACACAACGCAGACGGGTAGTTGCTTAGGATTAGGGGAAGCAGGGCAGGGGAGAAAGAGGAGGAGGGAATTCAAAGGAGAATGAGGAAAGATTGTGGTGGTGATTGCATGGCTATATGCATATATCAAAACTTATGAAATTGTACACCTATATATAATCAGTTTATTGTGAATCAATTATACCTCAATAAGGGTTTTTTTATAAATGCTATATTCATTCTTCATTGTTCAACTAGTAATGGGTTGTGATAGGGATGAGAAGTTCCCAGAATATGTTTCCTGTGTAAAATGATAGTTTAGAAGGAACAAAAAGTCAAGGTCATGAAACCATTTTTCCCCCAGTGATTTGAGTGATATGCTGCAGTGTTACTATGCAATTATCTTTTGGTTATTATCCAAGGAATATTAACCAAGTATTCCAGACCAACAACAAATTTCAAAATCTTTTTTCTTACAATATTGTGTAAATAATAGTGATAAACACTTTCCAAGGTTCACTTTGACAGAATGTGAAGACATCTGAAATTGTCTCATTATCCTCCTGACTACTCCGCTTTCAGATCCTCAGCAGGCAGTGTGCGTGTCACAGAATTCTAAAAAGCAGGCACACTGAGGTGGTATCTGGGCTGGCTGGGTTCCTGGCAATATCGTGAAGTTCTTATATATACACAAAGGAGACTTTTAGAAAGAAACTGTAGGTTTGTTTCCTGTGAAATCATTAAAAATTTTTCTTTGATACAAATAACATGGCATATTTTGCAAAGCTCAGGATGCAAAACATGTTTCTGAAAGAGTGGGAGCCTTGGAAATTCTGGATAGCAGAAATTCTTCATAAAACTTGTCTTCGAGAGATATTGAAAGTTTGGATTTTTTGTTTTTGTTTTTTAAAATCTCTCCTGCTTTATACCCTTGGGGTTAAAAAGATTAGTCCAGAGATTGAGTCCTCAAAGATTGCGCCACAGCTTTCTTAAACAGTACATTTCAATCTTAAAAGAGTAAATCAACCTCTTTTACAACATATTCTGCATCCATTCTCATCTATCTACCTCAATTGCTGTTTGCCTCTAATTTCAGCTCAACTTATGTGGTGGCTGACATAAAATCTGAAATAATTGTATTGACCACTTTTTGTTGAATTTAAGAATCCAGGCATTAAGGAGATCTGTAAAGGTGAAACAGGGTAATAGATACATAGAAGTCGGTGAATAGTACTTTCCTTTTTTCCCCCACTTTTAGTCAATTATGGACATTTATGGCTCATAACGAGCACACGTGGCTGATAGTTCTAGTTAGAGCCAATTGAGGCAGGTGATTTGTCACTCTCCAAGATAGCTATTAAATGCCTCTGCATTTCAGCTCTGACTGCAATGCCTTGGCTCAACTAACATCTCTATATTTGTTTGGTTTTCATTTTTTTCCAGAATTGGAGTTCAGATTATATAAGTGAAGATGTGGGATGACATTTATTATTTTACCCTTTAGAAACAGTACAAATATGTTTAACAAGCCAGCCTATGTGTATATATATTTATTCTGTACCTTATTTTTCAATTCATAAAGTGCTGCATATGTATGCCCTAGTGACTTTACTATGAAGTAATTACTCATTTTTGTGTGAGTTGTGGCATAGGACTCAATGCTTGGTAGTCTGATATTTATATGTTTTGTTTTATTTTTTCTCTGAGCCAGACATTTTTTTTTTTTTTGAGTCAGAGTCTCACTGTGTTGCCTGGGCTAGAGTGCCGTGGCGTCATCCTAGCTCACAGCAACCTCAAACTCCTGGGCTCAAGTGATCCTCCTGCCTTAGCCTCCCGAGTAGCTGGGACTACAGGCATGTGCCACCATGCCCGGCTAATTTTTTCTATATATTTTTAGTTGTCTGATTAATTTCTTTCTATTTTTAGTAGAGACGGGGTCTTGCTCTTGCTCAGGCTGGTTTTGAACTCCTGAGCTCAAACAATCCGCCCGCCTTGGCCTC